>BMAT01009762.1:23597-46376 GCA_019649035.1 Elysia marginata | reverse complement strand
TAGCATTTGGTAAGGCGTGATCTGGTTGCAAAACTTATTCTGCGGTTATTGGTGAGTTAAATAGTCTCAAAAAGAGACACCAGATTATTAAAAATATTGCGCAAAGGCTTATATTATTTGAGTTAAGGACAGTCTACACTTCACACTGGTACACTTAAAAGGCCTCCAAGATGCATCACCTATGATATCAGTGCAGCACAAACTCAAACCTTTACTTTTAAAAGATCGTCAATATCAAACCTGGGTAAGTTAAACACAGTCGCATGAAGACACCAGTACACTTAATAGATTGTGAAGGCTTATTAGATGTGAGTTAAAGACAGTCTTTACTACACACTGGTACATTCAAAATGCCTTCAAGATATATCACTTATGTTATCTTTAATGTCTATTCACTTATTCATTTATTTATTACTTTATTTTGTTTGATCTTAAAGAGGTACCGACAATAGGTCCTAGGAACAGGGTTTGAATGGAAACTCGACAAATACAATACATGTGAATTTCTAATTAAACTCATTATGCAAACTGCAGATAGGATACATAAAAAGACCCGTTATGTTTCGATCACTAAAAGATAACTAGTCTCTATAGAGCTCGGATAAGAATAACTAAGACTAAATCACTTCTTTTCTGAACTGCCAACCTCTTTCTCACCTCATATCCTCTGAATCCGCCTTTGAAAATACTTCACATTCTTCAATAAACCGATAAGTTCAGGCCTCATTCCCATCTTATCACATGATACTCAGAACAAAGAAAAGACAAACCTGAAGGCCGATGCCTGAAGATCGACCTATCCCAGGGTCCGAGTGACATAAGGTACATATTAACGCATTTTACGCATGTCAACAATCGACTTTACATGAGCAGCATGTATATTTCTCACTCTATTTTGAACTTGATATCTCGAATCTTTTGCCTAAAGTCATGATATATATGCCACACATGCTTCCAAAAGATACTTGTCTATACCCAAGCTACCACATAAAAACTACGTCTTATTTCACGAAAGCTGCTGTTTCAACTCAGCCATCTATTCCAAAGCCGACCACCAAAACAAAAAAACAACAAAACTGAAACGCTGGTTAAGCAATCCTGGCACTAGAGATGCCAGGTGGTGTCGTGATGACAACAGATGACCCTTTGCCTCTCTCGCTTCGACTCATAAAGTAGGTCCGATAGCCCGATAGCGAGGTAGGGTCACAGTTCTCAGCCCAATCCTACCAACTAAAGAAAAAGAAAAGAACGTGTCGCTTTATCATATCTCTTCAACCCCTAGCCTAACTTTCTCTTCCCCCCTATATGGATAAACTATAAGAATAATTATCCACCTATTGAGTCTCTTTCTCTCTCTTTCACTAGCTCTCGCAGCTCCCTGTATCTCTCTCCCTCTCTCTACACTCCCCTCGCTAGCCTGTTCTTTTTCTTCTGCTCATCCCTCTCCCCAAGCTGCAGAACAGAAATGGGAAACTGACACCCAACGAAGTCCCCATAGCATGAAACTGCGCTCACAATTTGGATTAGAGCAGAGCTGCCGAAACTCGTAAGTTATGGCAAGGCACACAATTTAGGTAAATATGACAATAACGCTTCTGAAGTAGAGTACTCAACGAATTTTGTTATTTAGCCCTAAAACCTGTCACATCTACCTAGTTATCTATCGATCTATCTAGGCTCATGACATAGGAAGGTAGATCTATAATTAATATCTATCTATCTATCTATCTTGTCTTGCTTTTATCACTCCTTCTCGCAGAGTTCGTTCTGATTCTACTAAGTGTTATAATACCTCGGGTACGAAAAGCAGTCGCGAGAGCGTTGCTCTGAGTGCCTCCAGCTCGGAGCGTTGAAAGCTATCCAGGTTGCCCTCTACGTGGAACTGAATGTGTTTGAATCCCTCAGCTGCTAGTCAATACAAGAGAAAGATTAAGCGTCCTTATGAACCGTGAATAAGCGACCAAAAATGTTGGTTTCAGCATATTCAAATTGAAACAATCAAAGCATTATAATCAAAAATACATATACTGTTACAAAATCAGTTTCTTTATTTCATTTTCTAATTTTGGTTTTAAACTTTTTAAAAAAGTGAGCAGAGTGTCGTATCCTGCAATTATGGCAACATTGTCAATGACATCTAAAGCAGGTGGGATGAAACAATATGCAGAGGTTACAAGAGTACATTCGTATTAGGCAATAATATTTTTAAAAACAGGTAGGCCTACTCAGTTCAAACAAAGGGCAACCGGGGTGGGTAATCTCAATCTCATGAAATCTGCTGAAGTGATGGCTTTGAGAAGCCTTTTTGTGCCCCAACTGGGCATTTTTGAAAAGCTTCTAGTACGGCTGAGTCAGTTGGCATAGATACCTTTCTCTTGAGAACATTCGCCATAATATTGGCCTGTAGTTTTTTCCACTTTTTTTTATTAGTATTGGCGTCTATGTGGCCGCGCTTCTCTTGTTATTTAATTTTTTTTAAACATGTTATCACCTGCTTATTTTTTGACAATAATAAGAAAGTTGCCTGTTTATCAAACGCTGTTGAAATGTGAAGCGACCAGGATACATGAAGCACAGGTCAGAATTTCAACATTATGAGCTAGGAACATGTTCTAAAAGTGTGGGCTACTTTATGCGTTTAGAGGGGTTGAACAAATAATAATACCTCTTGCGTACTTATATCTTTTAGCTTTTATCATTTTGAAGGCAATAAAAATAGATTGGTTCTACAGGAACTTGTTATACTAAAATAGGCTCTAACACTAAACTAGTCTGAGAGACCTGTGCCTGTTTCGCGCTGGTTGCCTCACACTTTATAGATGTAGTTAAATTATAATCGTACACCTTGTGCACTAAAGTAGGCCCTAGGGCGTAGGTGGCTCCTTTAGACGGTCTTTGTTTTAGTTTTCTTTTAAATAAAAAAGATCAAATACATAAATTAATACACGCGTCAGTATTTTAGATATTGCTACACCAGAGCGTATAATTCTGCCCGGGACAAACGAAAAGCAGTATCTGCAGTGTAAACCATGTGAGAGATACTGAATTTCGTTTGTCCACGGCAGAATTATAGACAGTTTAATTCACAAAACAATGAACCACCTGGCTCCGCATCCGGTGAATGGAAGTAAAGAACATCTCCGACCTGTCTCGCATAGTCCGCCGCCAGTTTACGGAGATCCTCTCTGTCCAGGTGGCACATAAACGCCTGTCACAAAATGTAAGGAAAGGTTAGGGACAGGGGATGCTAAGTTATCGCTTGCAGTATAACTGGCAGTATCATTCTGATAGTTGAAACCTTTGATTGAATTTTAATTATTATTCGTTTATTTATTATCCTGAGCACGCTTTAAAAATGGTGTATCAAAATTTAAAAAAAAACATGAATTGAATTAGTATGATGAACTTGACTAAGTATTTTGAAAGTTGGCTCAAGACTATAGTTCCAAGGATAAAACCTTTGCGCTTGTGGGTTTTTCATCTTGAGAAAGATTTGCATCGCCTTTGTTTTAGAATAACGAAGATCAGTTTGTAAGTCTATTGAAAAGTACAAAAAAGATCTTTATTTGATTTATTTCCGACTAAGAAAATAGGTAAAAGCCCTGTCATAATACGGTCCATTATAGGTGATAGTTTCTTTTGATCGTTTTTTTATTTACTGTCTTTAAAAAGTCATGTGAGTATTTCACCCCCTAGTCCTCAATTGTTAAAACGCGGAGAACGCCAGGTCTGTGCAGGTCTGTAGAACTCAACCAAGTAAGCCACTTTGCACACTAAATTATAGAGTTAAGTAACGTTCTTAAGTTGCAAAGCTGAGTTGAATAAAGTTGTTCAATGGGCTTTGTATTGATAAGCACACGCTTACCAAGAAACTCGCTTTAGATTACCCATTGTTAGTTTCCATTTCTACACATTACATTATCCCAAACCAGGTATCTCTCCTTGTTTAACAAATAGCTCTTTATGATGTTAGAGAACTATACGCCAAATTTCCAGGCAAGTTAAAACCAAACAAAAGGTTTATCTGTCATTACAACTTATAATGTTATAGTAAAAGCTGTTTCCTATCTGCTCCGTGTACTCCGTAGCAGCATCTGAAAGAAGCTAAAGTGACTTTAAAATAAACAAAAACTCGTCCTATGCACCAAGCAAAAAGGAGCGGGGCATCTGGCAGTCTACTTATTTTTCCTGGTATATGAAGGATCGAACTGGACTGTCGCTGCTTCCGTTACTGCCTTAGCTTTGGCATTCTCAACAAGCATAGATCTAGCTACCCAATAAGTTGATTTTCAGCGGTGGTGGGCGTTCATAAGCTTAGATAATTATTTTGACCCGACATGCGAATCATTCAGGACTTTAGGTACCCAGTATATCAACTAAACGCCCTACCGTTTTAGGCACCGCTCATTCAAATAATAGCTCATAATTAAAATGTGAGCAAAACCTATCGTCGAGGTACATCTTGTAGTTCTATCAAAATCTTGCCACCCTAGAGCACTCTTTTTGACCCAACCCGAATACCTTCATCACAGAAAAGCTGTACGATATCACAAGAGACCTGACTCGGAAAGCTGTATTTGCCAAAGCGACCACACAGCAAATATGTGACGTGCCAACGTCGCAAGAACGGGGAAAAAATGAAGAAAAATTTTTAAATAAAAATAATACCTACTTGAAGTAGCAGCAGGTTGTCCCTGGAGATCATATTCTTCTCCTTAAGATGTGTAAAAAGCATCTCCGGTGTTTTGAGGTTTTCGAGTACACGCTTTTGTACGCCTCCAAAACCTGCAGGTGTCCATGAATGAAAAAAATAAATCTCATTAACCCTCATTTATCTACCGGTAGGTCTTACAATCACAAATCTTGCGACCAGTGCAAATGAGTAGGACGTAAAAAAAGACCCTTTAAAAAATTATTCTTATTTCTCTTTATTTGAAGTCATCAAAAGTTTTAATATCTTTCCACAAAGTTTTGACAAATCATGAAGTTTTTTTTTGCGTCTGGAAACTCATAAAAAGGTATTAGAGACCTTAAGCACACGCACCGTGTCTCACTACGCGTACGTGAAAATCGAAAAGTAGGTCAAGAAAACTCAAAAAATAATGAAACCAGTTTCTAAAAATAGACCCACAAACGTTCCCGTCATACTCACGCGTTGCTGCTTAAAGTCCGTAATTACAGAGTTTAAGCAGCCACACGTGAGTATGACGGGAACGTCTGTGGGTCTATTTTTAGAAACTGGTTTCATTATTTTAATAGTTTCCTTGATCTGCTTTCCCCATTTTCCCGATTTTCACGTACGCGTAGTGAGACACGGTGCGTGTGCTAAAGGTCTCTAATGTCCAAAGGAGCAACGCCTTGGGACGTAAAAACTGCGGCCCCCGACTTATTTGTATTAATAGGTGCAAGAAAGTTTGCTTTGTACAAGATAAGTCTTCAAACAGTTTTCGCGAGCTGAAGACACATTAGGCCTACCTGAATGAAGATAAATTTATAAATCCACCAGGAAGTACAAAGTGAAAATATCTGCACTGTTTAAAACCTCAAGAAAAAACAACAGAACGACAATATCATCAATAACAGTAGCTGCACTAGTGAACACCAAGCTCAATTTTATTTTGAGGATCGGCGGGAATGTGCACTCACCGGGGCATTTCCGAAGATGCTTTGCAAGACACTGTTTAAAAGAACTATAAGATTTTAGTTTGAATATTGCCACTGTCAATGAATTTTTTATTGACTGATTACAATTATTTACAAGCCCGGTCCATCATTAGCGATGATCTCAGGGCTTACGATCTCTTCAAATTTAGTTTACTTTGACCCTATAAACTTGCCAACCTATCTCATATATTACAATCAAGGTTTAAAAATCTTATACACTGTTTACAAGTTTTAAAAGCTTTCTATACGTTTGCTCCATACTTTGTTACATAATTCAATCTCTTGCAGATAATCCGAAATCTGAGAGGCTTTCACCTCTCAAAATAGTGTGTGCTTATGTCAAATAGAACAAGGTTCTCAGATTGCTAACAAATCATATAATTATCTTCTGGTGTAATTTTGCATCCTTTAAAGACAAATCTTTTAAAAGAAAACATGAGATGGTAAAGTAAGTAGGCTAAACGTTTTTGTTCTGCTTTTCAAAGTAATATTTTGAACTCTTTACTCCTTGTTATATGCCTTTTCAAACATCGAATAAAGGCAATTTTAACAAAGTCTTGGACGATATATTCTATGTCTCAAATGTCTTTACTTTTTAATCACATTCCAGATGGTTCAAACAGCTGTCTCTAGAGCTTCCTAGTAATCATCTACCTAAATGATAGGCGGGATTTTCAGAATAGCTGGACCTAGTGCTTCACGAGAAAACCACAAGTGTGATTAATCGATACTAATTTAGAAGAAGAGATCACATTTTACTCACCTCTACCAAAGAGAATTGAATAGCGAGCGGGCCGCGGGAATGAATGCTTCAATAGACTTCTGTAGGTAACTCTCTAAACCCTGAAACTATAAATACTAAAGAGCGCCCATGATGCCATTGACTGGGTTATTTTTTTAAAGCCTTGACCCCATGGCTATGCTTGATACCCCATCAAAGGTTCAAACAAGACAAAGAATGGAAGGTTCACAAAGCATTAAATGAAGCAGACTGGCAGTATTGTTGGCTTTCCTGGCCTCTGTCGCCCTATGTGATGAGAGCCTGTGATACTGCGATTTGCTGTTGAAATCTTTAAATCTATAGAATTCTATAGATTGTTAGACAAAACTTTCTTTTCCAATCATTATTGATAAATTAACGTCTCAAATACATGGACTTACTTCTCCTTTTAGATTTGAGCGAGACTAGATCTAGGGAGACATGACGTCACCTACAGAAGTCTATTAGAGTTTTCATTCCCGCGAGCGGGCCCTCCGCCTACCATTACACCTAGATCTAGCTAAGGTTTTAAGTGCCAATTTTCTTTTCTTTTAGACTCTTGTTGTCATGTTTTCTATGTTTCACCCTTAGGGCCTATGTTGCGCGCATCACGTTTCGTTATTTGTGATGGTCACTTTTTGATCCTTTGATAGGTTCTTATTCTTTTCTTCTCAGAGAATGGGGAATATAGATTTAGGATTTTACAAGGGTAGATGCAAAGAGCTCCTTGTACTTTAAGCTGGAAATGACTTTGACTTACATAGTAGTTTCCAAGATTGACAGCTGATGCACTGGCACTATGAAGATTGTCAAATGTCTGTCTGGCCTTTTTTTCAACACAGTGTTTAAATTTATACCTACAAATAAACTTGCTCGAGGGATTTCATTAGCCATGCAAATAGGGAATGAAAACTAAAATGTATTACATATGGGTTTTTTGGGGGGGTTTAACGGTGTATTACGCATATAGCTCATCCAAAAGTACCAGGAAGTAAAAAAAAAAGTGGTACAGCCCTTGATTTTAATGAAAGTCTGATTTCTTTAGACTGCTTTGCTGCATTTGAGCGTCACCGCGTACGTGGGTCTCCTCCATTTCTTTGAAACTGCTAACTGGAGCGAAGCAATTTTTTTTCTTACCTTCAAAATTTCAGAAAAAGGGGAGTAGGGGGGGGGGGCGTTTCTTAAGATGTGGGTGTGCCCATGTTCATTAATTTGTATCCTTGTTTCTCTGTGGCTGAGCTTGACACGCAGATAAATTTCATGAAAGAATTGTCACAGAGGCAATCTAAGTCCAAGCCTTTGACTCGAAGCTAAATAAATATTTATGCCAACATGACTGCGGTGTAAAGAAAGTGTACATAAGGCAAAAAACTTCGGAAAATGATGAACAGAATTATATACCAGAATGGTTCTTAGGGACGAGTTTTTTAATCTTTCTTAAACTTTGGGTTGTTGGTTTGGCACGATAGCTTGACCAAGTCTATTCTGATGGTGATTACACGTTTACTAGACTGGAAGTTTTGTTAATTCATTGTTATCAAAAGAAAAGTGAATATGTGAGCTTTAGTTTTGGTGAGTTTTGTCAACAGCATTGGTAGCCCCTAATCATAATTATGGGTATCAGATTCATCTTGTCAACTTTAATTTTATCTCTTCTCTTAGTTACCCGAAAAAATGTATCTTTTTCAGAGGTTCAAGAAGGCTTAGATTGGTTTTCTCTCTTTTTGTGGCATAAATTTTGTACTTTTTCGCTATGCCTTATCTCGGTTGTGTCGTGAAAAATGTCTTGCCATTTGGCCCAGCCTCTACAAAGAGAGAGAGAGAGAGAGAGAGAGAGAGAGAGAGAGAGAGAGAAAGAGAGAGAGATGATTCTTTATCCTCAAAAATTCAAAGTTGTACTCACCTGAGCACAAGAATTTAAGCCGATCAAACTCAACCTCGTTGAGATTTTTGGCGATACGTAGTAACAACACATTGAGCTCCCAATCTTCGCTGGGTACCATCAAATAAGCACAGCGTGATTTCGGGCGATCCGACATTATCCCTTTCAAGCCTTGTAATCTTATTCGTATAAGATAATTAATTAGGCGGAGAAAATGTTGGCCATAACTACCACCAAAACTTCTCCACAAGTTTTTTCCTTATTTTAGAAGTTAATACCATTTCATACGCGAAAAATTAATTGTAATTGAGTAAAGCCGTGCGGTTCCTTTTCTATATAAATACGAAATTTAAATCTCGTCCGATCACCTCTCTTCAAAGTCCAATTGCAGAACTTCAAACAGAATGAAAGTTTCCAACCGGAGCAAACAAAAGTTTAATATTTATGATGTGCGTTAAGCAAGCCCATTGGCTCAACCAGAAGAACGCAAGGGAAAGGCAATGACAACTATAATTATGAATGGTAGTAAATTTATGCCACTAGGCCAAGGGCCCGCTTCGACACTGGTATTGCTTTGAAAACAAACTTTACACATAACACGCATTTAACATGCTATTACATGTATATTGCATTTTGGCTGTGCGATAAATCACAACCTAGAGAGTAGGCCCTGCAGGCCTGCACTGTACAATCATGTAGCTTCTAATCGATAACTGACTCATTAGGAAAAAAATGAAACCTTTTTGCTATGGTTTATAAAAGAAACATAGATGTATAGGATGAACGATATAATTATACAAAAGCCACTTTCAAAAGGTGTTAAACTTATACGCTGAAAAGAATTAAACATGTGTTTGTAAAAGGCATACAAAATAATTAGATGAGTTTCGTAGAAGTAGATCAGAAAAGTTTTTGATTGCTTTCTAGCCTGCATTTGACGCTTTAGGTTTTCCCTGGCGTTCATAGAAAATTACACCGCTGCATGCACAATAATGCTGTAAATCTTTTAAAATGTAGATTGTTTTGTATTGAGGTTTACAGATATGCGATAAATTTGTGCTTAATGGCTCGCTGTTTCGATCACATTCTGTCCGGTCTGTCTTGATTTCTCAGATCCACAATTCTAAAAATACGTGGAACCTTATTCTCACAATTTTACATTCATCGTGCGGTCATGATCTGTACCGAAAAGCAACCATTTCATCTCTTACGTTGCGTCGAAAGTTTCGTTCATCAAATATAGAATAAAAAGCATTAAAATTTTATTTAGCATACCCGAGATTTTTTTTCATAGATTCCTGCCACCGTTTTCAACGAAGCTTTACAGTCGTTACATGTCTCTAAAATGTTTTCTAGTTTTTAAAAGTCTTTTGCACGTTTAATCCGGTTTCTTTACTTTTTTAAAAAATTTTTAGCAGTTTTGTCTTTCAATTCTTTGTTGGCCCAATGCTTGTTATTGAGATAACGTGTAATCTCCTTTTTTGTGCGTACGCTTTCTTCACAAAACTTAACATAAGAGGTGATATGGTTTTTCAGTTGGATTAAACCTTCACAAGCCTAACTGAAACACGGTCCAATCAGAGTCCATGCCGAATTTCCAAAATTGGATCAATAAAGTGTATCTTATCTTAATCGATGAAAGCAAAACAGCCTCTGAGAGCCTTGATGTTTTCAGCGGCCCTTGAAAATTAGGTCATTTTCATTCTAAAAAATAATAGTAGATTATCTCAAAGTGTGATTATCTTGAGACGAAGGCTTAGAATATAGTAATGATTTTTTGATCGGGTAATAAATTTGAGAAACTGTTTTTGTTGTGGACAGAACTGTATCGCTTTGTCGGAGACAACCAAATAACATGTAAGTTGACGTTAATGTAAATTTATGTCTATGTACAATATTATGTAGGGACCTGTTTTAAGAATAAATCATTATTAGATTTCAGTTTATTTAAAAGTTGTAGACACACGCGTTTACCTTGCGTGATGTATCACGAAAAAGCATCGGTTGGATCAGAAAAATCAACAGGCCTACAGTATTTCAAATCTTACAGGTTTATTCTTAAGATGTGAACAATTATTATTACATTTATTGTTATTCCTTTTTTTGCTGTTGCTGTTTTAATTGCGATGCTATTTTTATAACTATAAACATTTTTTTTTATTAATTTTATTTGCAGCAGCAATGAGAGCTAATCCAAGAGATATCAAGTGTAACAACATACTTTAGTGTTTTATTGAACTTAGCAACTAAAGTCATGCATGTTAAGTGCACATGTAATATAGCGTGTATTATGATCTCACCAAGATTGTTAACTTAAACCTTTCAAGTCCAGGTTTCTACGTGTAGAGTGGTTCAGAAGAGTAAAAAAAAATCCAATAATAAATTTCTGAACAACTGGCTCCAGTGTTGTAAAACCCCAAAAGCATATCAGTGGATCTACTTACATTAAAGAATGATAATAAGGCCCAACAATAATAATGTATGCATGGGACTCATGAGTGATGAAGTTCGAGCAGAGTGTCCAGTCCTTAATGTTCGTATAAAATTAATTTTTCAAATGACTTCGATCTTTTAGAAAAGCTTTTGTTTTTTCTTTAATGGAAGTCAGTGCGTTAAGCCGTAATTTATGTTCACTTGTTATATGGGCCGATGGCCTCAAAAACTGACTAGCTTACCACTAAATTTTTGTTGCCTTTAATTTTCACATCAGTAATAATTAGAACTATTTCTCTTTATACTTTTTAATTTTTAGCTAGTCTGTATTTATAAATGTTTTTATTTATTTATTTTTTTATCATGTATAATACTACGTCATGTACACAAATTTTTATGTCTATGATTAAACAGATATGTAAAAGTACCATCGAGCGCTTTTCTGTGGATTATTATAATTATTAATAAAATTGAATTAAACTTTTCTAGACTTTCTATTGAAAGCTCAAACTTCATGTTTGTCCCGTTTTACTGGTCTCGTTCGCAGACCTGTATTTTCCCCCGTTATACCTTATTTCAGTAATTTGGGTTATCAGCACAGGTGCATTCGCCATTCTGAGAGATAGTTGGTACTAGAAATGATGAAACTAGTATTGATTGATAGCAACTGCTCTTTTGTTTTGAGATTTTCCAAATATCTTTCATTGTCTACATCTAGAATAGGAATTGGAAATTTTACAACCAGTTCTTTCAAAGAATAATGTGACAATCACAGAAAGAATAAGAGAGATAACAAAAAAGAGAGAGAGACAGAGAGAGAAGGGGGAAGGCTGAGCAAAGTTTGAAGATCTGCGACTCAGTGTAAGAGAGACCTTTGTCTTTTATCAAGTGCATTCATTTTCCATAAATCTTTTATATGATAAGCTAGTGCTACAATCAATGGACATACAAACTCATGCAGGTATGCATCCCCCCCCCCCCATCCTTACAGTACACACACACACACTTGGGTATTCTTATAAACACAGGTTTTTACAGTGCACTTCTCAGATTTAAGGTACTTCAGTATCATTATAATATTAACTTTTCATATACATATACAACTTACAAGTGCAAAAAAAAGGGTTATTTTTCAAAAGTTAATACCGTTTATTTTTCACAAAAAAAGAAGTGAAGAAAAAAGGGAATAACTATGGCAACATTTTCTATGTACACAACGTTTTATAAACTGGGAAGAGGTTTGTAAACTTTTTGAAAACATTTCTAACTGGTTAAATTAGAATTAGATGATGAGTTTTATATTTTCTAATAGAGAGCATCAACAACAATAATAAAAAATTCGATACTTATGGTACAAAGGTTGCAAATTTTTCCAAAATATTGTTTAGATTGTTGGGAAGCTGATCAGATTAAAAAATTCACATAATATAATTTTTTATCTGCACATAAACACTAGAATTCAATGTGCAAAAAGGAACATGATTACAAATAACTACATAGAACTATCCTTATGTTAACCTTGTGCTACAGAGAAAACAGTGTTTTGAATTACAAATCATGTATGGTTGCCGGTTACAGCAAATAAACAGTTGCAAACAACCTTTTTAGAGACATGAATTTTCACTTTATTAATTGTAGCTGAACGATAGTACAATTTATCTAGCTGATCTAATTATCTTAGGTTTTAAACTAACTGACTATGATAACTTTCACAAAAGACCATCAAGATGATAAAATAACTTAAATAAACAGATGGGTGCCGGATGACAAATCAAAATGAGTTGAGAACTTTAAAGAATTGTTGAGGGTGGCATGTTCCAGTCCTAACTTGACTAAACTTCTTATTTTTGTCACCTTTTACCACAAGTGTCTATATAAAAAGCACACTGAAAATAAAAGTCCTTTTTGGGTCCATACATGAATTCTCATTATCAATGTAGACAAAACATTCTTTCCTATTTTAACCACCAAAAGCCTGAATAATTTATTAATTGAAGGGTGAAATGTTTTGCATTGGGTATGGCTAGTCAAACTAACCCTATGAGAAATTAGAAAGTAGAATAGTTATATACATCAGTATTAACTTCCCACGCTGATTTTTTTTTTTCTATTAAAAATTGAAGGGCACTTAGGAATTTGACCATTAATTTAACCAATTAAAAAAAAAGGGGGGGACACTTAGCAAGCTAAAATAAAGTTTTATGAAGCTGACTACAAATATTTCCATTCATGACCCGCAGGTATTTTTGTATAACATTTTCTGAGTTATAAAAGGACATTAATAATGGTGTCAGACAATTCTGTATATAATTATTTTGGAAATCATTTCTGAGATGATCAGCTTGGCTTCATCTCACTCAGCTGATTCCAGTTCTGATTGACAGAGTTCCTTTAACCTTCGGAATCATCAGTTTTTATCATTTTGCCTTTATTTCTTGCATTAGTAAAAGAATTGACTTTTTGTAATTGAGAATGATGAGATATTATCTGAATTGGCCCATCTAAATTTAATGACCAAAGGCACAAACAAGAGGCAAAAACAAAGAAACCAAGTTTTGTAATTGTAGGATTTTTTTCTTCTTTTCACACCATGAGTCCATAACAAATGCTGAAACTGATCAAATTGAAAGGCATGGACTTATGGAGGAAATTTAAAGTACATGACATTGTATATTGAGAAAGTTTGCAAAACACTTTACATTTTGACCAGCATAGGATTCACCAGGGATGAGGCCTTGTCTTTGCCTTGGATTTGCTCAACAATTGCCAAGGCAAACTCAAAACAGGTGCCTGGCCCACGGCTGGTTATTATTTTTTCATCAACCACCACTCTATCCTCTAGATATTTGTAGTCACCTGAGCAAAAAAAAAAAAACAGAACATAAACTCTTAAGAGAAATAAATTTAAAAATAAAACGGTTAAATAAGTTTCACCAAAAATATTTTCTGATGAAAAATTTTTACAAGAATGAAAAATGTTTTTTTTTAATACTAAAATCTTTAATGTTGAAGTGACATTTCAACCTCATTTTCAATACATCTACTTGTTTATTTAATTATTAGTTATTACTCAAAATACTTTATGATGATTCTTGAGCAAAATGTCCATTGAGCCTTTAGCTTTGAATAACTTTTTGGTCACAGAAGAAAATCTAATCTTAACTCTTAATCTCACAGTACATGCGTTGTGTGTGGATTTAGCAGGTAAATTTGTCCCTTATCAATATATGGTGTAAAAGTTCCACTAAAACAAACCAATTACGTTTGCATGGCACACTAGACTGACGAACCATAGGACTATATGGTTACAAGATAACTGCTACATTATTTATAGCACAATGCATGGATTCAGAAACAGTGGTCAGTTTTCCTATGAAACGCGCATTTTTTTTTCATCTTCAAAACAATCCTGGAAAACGTTCCAAAAATTACAAGGGCAAAAAGCCAAAAAGGATTCAATTTTTTTTTCCATCTCACCATATTTAAGTTTATGTCGGATGGTAAATCAAACATTTTCTGCAAAGCTATACATGCCTTATAAAAAAATGTTTTCCACACAACACTAATCCCTCTAAAAATTCAACTTGCATTTAAGGTCTACAGGGAATGAGATTTCAACAAGAGTAGCGGAACTTTCGCGGTGTCACTTTACTATCTTATGAATACAAATATTACAATCTTTTAAAATTTATGCGTCAGATTTATTTTGAACATAAAATTTTTGTTTAGCTCTATAGCTTTTAAGTTCTAGATGTCAAATCGTTTATAAAAGTAAGAAACTTACCCTACAATCTAGGTCTAGATTACAATAACCACTATAGTATTTTGGAGTGTTGTCTTCTGGCTAAAGGGACGTTACTCTTGTTTTACCTCTAATCTCATTCCCTATATGACTGATTAAAAACATTTTGACCAATATTTTTACATAGTAAGGTTCTATGTTGATTCATTAAGAAATAGAATAAAATATTATCTTTCACTATGACCACAATCTAATTTTAAGCTAGAATCACTGAGTATTAAACAATAAGACTGAAAAATTTGCTTCTCCTTCAAAAAGATTAATCTAAATCATAGCAGACTAGGCCTACTTTATAGATTACCTACTCTTGAAAGTGTAAAGTAAAAAGTATCTTTAAAATTATAAGTATAATACTTCTTCAAGCTCTTGTTAAAAGCCACAATTCAGAGTTTAAAGAATTGCGTAAAATTAATAAATATTAGCATCATATTCCCTATACCACAGCTATCAATCCATGTTTTAAAAAAGGGGCAAGAAAAAGCAGTAGATGCAGTCAGCATGAGTTACCTTTGAGCTTGTCAGCAACACTGGGATGAGAGGTTACTTTTTTGCCTTTGGCCACTTGATGAGCCAGCAATGCTGTTGGCGCTGAAAAAAGTAAACGTGTACAATATTATTTATGGTAAGTAGTTGTATTTTTATTTATAGTAAGTGGCAGTGTTTAAACCAATCACCCTGTAGGCCCAGCACACCAAGCAAAGGCTTATTTTGCTACCCACCATGAGCCCAGTGCACTAGATATCAAACAGCCCTGAAGCTGAAAGGTTTGGTAGGGAATGACAGCTGGTTTCTGAAGCTCAATGTTCATGCTTTAGAAAACGCATCCAAATTTTTACAAAATCAAAGCCTTGAATTATTGGTACAGCAAAAGACCTTTAAATCAGAAGTTGGAAAGTAGTTTAACAAAAAAAAATGTGGTACTACTAAACAACTTTCAATTTAAAGGTGTTCCATTTTTTTTCTATAAAAACTATCCTAGCTAAACCAAAATCTGTTTTCAGCAAAATAATTTTTTTGGTTCCTAAATTTTCAGTTTACAGAGATTCTACTATAATAGTTCAAATCTGCATTCAAATGTACTTACAGTATAGACGCCTATACTACAATGAAATATACATTAACTCAGTGGAAGATGTACTTAAAAATCCCTTTTCAAAAGCATTAAATAAAAAAATATCACATAACCCACAAAATCATGTGCACACTACAATAAGAAACGATAAATATCTTTGAAGTTGAATACACAAGCTAAAACAAATGTCAACTTTTCTAAGAGTCATATATATGTGATTGTGAAATATTCAAAGATGATATGAAATCATTTTAAAAAATTTAAGGGCTTACCAGCACAAACTGCAGCCACAAGACGACCAGCTTTCTCTTGCTCTTTCAAGGCTTTCCCAACCTCTGCCGACTGAAAAAAAAAAAATCTTCAGAAAATAAATTGCAGTCAACCCTGTTTGAGTCAAAGTCTCTTGAGTCAATTTCTGTTGACTTCTTCTTTTTTTTTTCTATGTATCCCATGGGGACAGTTTTATATATATATAAATACTTGCACCTAACTTCATTTTTAACCTAGGCTAAATTTATTGGTTATGTCCCCTGAATATCTCCTTTACTCTTTTTGACTGTAAGAACGCCGTCAGCGTCACTAACTCTCTCTGTTTATACCGTAAGTAGGCTCACAGGATGTGCCAAAGGTTGGTCAACTTTTGATGTCTTCCTCAACTGAGACGAAACAACCAGTGTACAAAGTTTGACAAACACCACGAAGTTTTCTGTCAGAGATAGGCAATGCCGAGAGTATTCTTACAGTATAAAAAAAGAGAGTAGACAACTTTGTTAAAACACACACAAAAATAATTCTGGCACAATGTGTCGAAAATTCTGACCAAAAATAGTGAAGCAGATGTACCTCTAAAATTGTATATATATCAACTATCAAGCATTAAAAAAGATGAACAAAAGTTAGCAAGAATGTATAAGGCACAAGTCAGTATTTTTCTTTCAAAGTATTAAGGGCAAAACTTTTTTTTAAATGTTAACAGTGTGTTGCATGTCATTTCAAAGTAAGAAAAATTATGGTTGTAGCTTTGACATACTTCATTTCAAAGAGGAAGAAAAAGGTTACTATAAATCCCAGGAGAGAGTGAGAAGGAAAAAAAATATAAAGTCATAGCTCAAAGCTGAGAGAAAAAAGCTATAATTGCAAAACCTTGCAGAAGTTGAAAAACTGCAAAATCTTGCAGCACTACCCAATCATAAAAATTTTTTTTCATATAAAAACGAAGCACAGAACAAAGGACTTTTATTTTGCTTTTTTTGGATTATATTGTTCCGAATGAACATATTTAACAAAACATATCAACAGCTTTCTGGATCCCAGATCCATTTATTCGCACCATTTATTTCAAACTAGATCTTTTATAAAAATCAAATTGCCATTGTGTAACTTAAAAATACATAAGATAAAAAAAACCTGTATATATGTCTAAACTAATATGCCTTAACAAGTGATTCTAAATATCCTTACTTTGAAGTTATTGGACATGACATGCCAAAAAGCCCATTACCTCACACAAATTTTGAGCTCCTTTTGCACCGCCAGGACAAACCAAAACATCATAGGGCCCAGATTTAAGGGCGTCAGCCACAGATTTGTCTGGCACAAGCTTCACATTTCTACTACATAAAACAGGCTCCACTCCTTTCAAGCCTGCCAGTGTAACATCAATCTGATGGTATGATAAAAAACAAAATTAAAAATTTAATGTCAAAGAACATGTTATATATATATAGTGTAGATTCCATTCTGGACAAAATAATTAATCCTGTTCTAACATAGGTTTTGTCAATCCCATGACGTAACATTTTTTAGTAATCTCTGAATTCCAATTATATTGTTGGATTTTAATTTAAATAATTCTGCGTTACACGCCCCTAGGCTCATTGTCAAACTAAGCGTCATAGAGAACAGACAAATCCAAGGACGTACAACGTACGTCATGTCAGCATTTTGCTGCGAGACATAAGACATACAGCGTATGTTACAGAAAAGGGATATGAGAGATTATCTTCTTAAGTTTTTTTTTTGTAACTTTTTTATTTAGAACATCTTGTTTGAAAGTATAAGATTTAAGTAACTGAAAGAACACAGGTATGAATGAAGCACTGATTTGACTGTGACCTGAGGACTGAAAGTTATAAAAAAATCATGAAGAAAAGTGACTGAGGAAATAATATAAATCATAAAATACATAACGAACAAAATTGAAATTAGATGTTATTACCTCAAACTGAATAAAAAAAAACTGTTTGCTGTTTCAATTCTTGCTTCAATTACATGGTACATTCCATTTCATGCAGCAGAGAGGGACATAGACAGACAGAGAGAAAGAGAGACAGACAGACAGAGACAGAGAGTAACTTTAGGAGAAAAAAAACAAAGTACTTCTATTACACCTAACACAAAACATACCCCTCCTCTGCGCAAGACATCCACACTGATGACTGTTTCCATCTCTTCAGCACCTTCGGCCAAGAAAACAAGTGCAGAAGGCATGTTGAGTCTGGTTGAGTTTTGAAATAGCCGACGGCTGTGAAGGTTTGTCAAGACTGATCAGGGAGATAAAGAGGTATTTAACTTAGGGAATTAAATGTAGGCTAGATACCTTTGTTTGATGGACCTATATCAAATTTTGAACAGAAAGTGATAATTCTATATCCTCCATCATTGTAGAATAAGACATGCAACAAAACTTAATTCTTTAAAATAAAGACTATGTCCTAGTCCTACAGGCTGAAAGGCAGGATTTCCACACTGGGTGCCACTATTGATTATTATAAAAAATTAAAATGACTCTTCATTAGCCTTCATTTCGTCAGTAATTCATTGCTCAGGGCCCTCTATTTCTAAAAAAAAAATCAAAGACTTTGTTACCGAGGAAATTTAGAAAAATCTAGTCTTAGAAAAGGGTGGCACCCGTCTCTGGAAATCTTTCCGAGTGGAAATCCTTTCCATCATCAGAAACATAACCTTTTCCAAATAGATCTCTAGGCCTACTTTTTCTAAGTTTGTATTTATAAATCATCAAGTCATGTTTAATTTCAAGATGATTGTCATACTTCAAAGCCTCGATTTTATCCCTCAAAGGGCTTGGTTTAAATCTAGTTTAGAAATCAATGTTAGGTGTGAAGGGTTCTAAAGGCCTAGACCTTGAGGCCGGGTCGCATCCCAGTGCGGAAACCATTCTAGATCTAGAGATTTCTAAAGTTGTCTCGAAAATTTTGTTTGATCTGTCTCTATGTCGAGATATCTTATAAATCTTGATCTAAAGATTGAAATTCGTTTAAACCTGTATTTTGATTTCTTTCAAGAATGACAAAAAGTCTTGAACAAGTCAAGGTAAGAAATTGGTTCATTGCGTTGTACTTCGGTTTATGATACGAATCTGGATCTATTGAGTCTAGCTTAGGTTTAAAATTCTATTTTCTGGTATGCACTGCAGTCTATCCTACTCTAGACCAGGCATGAAATTAAGTCAATAAACATTGTCGTAGACCCGTTGTCGGCCGTTGACCACCTACCAGAAAGGCAGGCTCAGTATGGCTCCAGAGAAAGCAACAACAGTCGAGTGACAAACAGAGGCAAAACTGGAGGTTCAGGGACACCGGTAGGTAAGGGTCAAGGTCAAGCAAGACAAAAACATTTAAAGGTTCGCATTTAAAACAAGAGCCCTGCTGGCCAATGACCATCTTGTAGGTACACAGTAGATAGGCCAAGATGGGGCTTACAATCAGAACTGTTTCGTTTTCATTCAATGAGGATCCTTGTTTATCGACAAAAGTCCATTCAACTCATTGTAAATGAAATTCTGATTCACTTAGGCGTTTTTCTTTCTTTCCATAAGCTAAAAATCTACCCATATTTTTGTTTGACTTACTTTTTATCTCACGAAGTATCTTCATAACCTGTTATTTTCTTTCTCAAAATCTAAATATGAATACCGATGTCATGATTGAATGGGTTTATTTTTAATTAATCCTCACCAACAGAATGCCTATTGAAAGGATAAAATTAAGCCTACGATAAACCAACAAAACTCATTTTCCTAATAATAGAAGGCATAGAAATAATTAACACTGGAGGTCGACCCTCACAAGCAGGCTACCCAAAAGCAAAGAATGTAATCAGCAGTTAATCAGTAACCACAAACTAACAGTTTAATATAACTATGGAAGCAGAATGGGTAAGTTCCACACATACAAAAAGGGAAAGTACCTAGACTTGATAACAATTGGAACAAGGTTAGAATAATGCCTGTAAAGATCGGCGCCAGAGGATTTGTGGGTCCATTTGCCTATGATCTTTTGAGAAAACTGACAGTACAGCCTTTAGAATGTGGTAGCAATAATGAACCAAATCTTGAAGTCTAGGCACTAGTAGGCCGACTGACCCAAACAACAACAGCAACTGAAAAAACAAACTTTTCTTTGGATTTTAGGCAGGATAATTGAGCTGTTGTTTCATAAGGAATAAAAAATTGATGCTCTAATCCTGGAAATATCAGTTGGTTCGATTTTAGACACTAAACTAACTTAGTGTTAAATGTTTTCATGTTATTTTCTTCAACAATCATAAGGCGCTTAAATGTGCATCTTAGTCTTGCTTTTCCTATTAATTTGATGCTTTTGATTCTTACGTTATTTTTTTTTTGTTTGTTCGTGTCATGAATACCTACAGTTCTAAAAAAAATACTGTGTACAGAGTCCTGGGTATGACGTTAAAAGGCATCCGCCAACTAGTTATGGCTGAAATAACCTGCTGTGAGTAAGCAACGCATCAGTAGGGTAGGTTAGTCGATTAATTTCTATACGAGATCAACAGTGACTTACCCACAGCAACAGGCGGAAGATTCTCTTAGAACAACGACTGGCGCTACCTTTAAGTATGTGTATTAACAATAACATAGCTTCTTGCAAGCGTTTTAGACTCTTCTTGCAACTATTAGTCCCTCGGGATACACCATGACAATTACAAATTTATTCGAATACAGCTCTTGGCAAACGGGAGACCATGAAAAAGGGAAGTCCAATCCGGTGGATCGCACGTGGAGACCCTGGCGTGCACGCATCGTCATCCACCTACAGGATCAAACTTGACAAACGTACGCTCCATTTACAGACCACGACGAAGAAGAAATTGAACAATAAGTTTGTCTTTCCTTGCTTTGTTTGTCTTGTAGTAAAGAGTGAATAGCTACAGAAGGAGTACAATCCCCAAAGAGCAGAACCCAAAAGGATCATAGTTTCGCCCAAATTTAAGATCATCTCCTCATGTAGTGAAACACGACGAACAAAAGAGTTTTCTAAAACTCTGAAGTTGATTTTCTCAAAACTGTGCCAATTGAACTTAGAACCTTGTTATTCTCAGGTCACACGTAGATGATTGAAGCCAAAACCAACACATTCACAATAAAATTACTGTGGATTCCCCAACGTCCCTCAGGCGTGATATTTTATTGTCGCGAAAGAAAGCTAAACTCACAATGAAATATATTCTAAAGAAGTATAAAATCGGGAAACACAGATCACTCGCAGTTTGAGCCGGTGACCCAGTGGGGAAAACCACATAGCAATCAACAAAGATCTCCAGAGTGCAAAGTTGCAACATCCGTAGCTCAAGATGAAAGGGGGCATGGGCTTATCTGAAGACTGACCACAAAGGACTGGGGTGTTCTACGGCTATATGGTGATGAAAAACAGGACAAGGTTAAAAAAGAACCATCATATGTGGAATAAGACAAAAGGATGTGCGCTGGTGGTTTTTAAAAGGTCCACCTCAACTCAGCAAACTAGTGGACGAATTGGGATTATGTCATTACCATAACGTGGAATGCCAACTTGCGAAATAATAACGGATGGTGATACGGAGAATAAGCTTCATTATCAGATCCACTCATGATCTCTTGCCCCTAAATGCAAATCTAGTGCGCTATGGACATAAGCACGCCCTTACACCCAGGCTATGTCACGGAAGACAAAATACAGTACATGATTGTGCTGAATACAGCAAAAGAGTACCACCACATAATTATGCAACATAGGTACAATCTAGAGCTTGAGTCGGTTATAAACACACCTAGAAGTCAGATCAATCATTACTCGGCAAACTTCACAGTTTTGTCAACACAAGACGTTGCTAAGAAAATGTCCTGCAGCAGCAACAACGGAAATAATCTGAGTAGTAACAGTTGTAGGACAAATCAAAACTAACAGATACAAGAAGCAGTAGGACCAACCAACACCTTTTTTTAGTTTCTGGAATAGCAATTCTACGATCTACTGCCTCGGTTACCACTACGAAATTATTTTAAGTCTTGCCAAAATAAACTTCAAGTGGTTAAAAAATTTAAGTGTACCCATGCCCATGCCCTGAAAATATTTATTATCTGAGCACAATGTAACTTTTAAAGAAAGATGATAAATTATAATGCTTAAATGTGTATAATATTTTCTTGAACTTACTTCGGTACTTACCTTGAAAGAACTTTACCATGGTTTTTTTTTTCTACTAGGACTATACACTTCTTTTCTGGTAAGTCCTGGCTAACCACAGCACAACAACATTGAATGTCGACAACCCGAGACGGCCGAGAGAGAAGTGAATAACAATTTTAACAGAAACTGAAATCGACAGTTCGACGTTGAAATTTGTAAGGTAAAAGGAAATTTGTTCTATTCCATTTAATTCAAAATCTAGATCTATCCTGTGACTCTTCAACGGTTGCGGTTCCAGTTTTAGTGTTCAATTTTGATTTGGTTAGTCTCAATTCGACGGAATAGTTTTTTCGTTTGTTCCCACCCCCGTTGTTTTACTTCCAAAAGTTTAACTTGATAGTCCACCTCAAAATATTTGAAACTTCGAGAATTGGCAAAATGAATAGATTTTAGACGAAAACCTTTCATTATATTTATGATGATCTTTCAATGCTAAAAAATTTGACTGTCCTACATAAAATGAAAAATCTAGATCATCTAAATCTTGATCTCATGTTGGGGTGGGATCTCCCTCATTTCATCTGATTTTGTGAAATTTCAACAGTCTGAATCATTGATTAAAATCTTTTTAATTGCTCTAGATTGTATATTTAGAATGAAAAATGTATGAATAGACGATATCCCTTAAAAAAAAAAATTCAGCGAGAGTTATCCTCCGTGACTTACTGCCATTTCACC
>BMAT01009755.1:384047-405823 GCA_019649035.1 Elysia marginata | reverse complement strand
TCTTGCAGACACTTTCCGATATCCCAAAGTGTCATGGACTATTTGATGAACCGTACTCTTTGGAATTTCGAGTTTCAAAGCAATCTCGCCTATCTTCATCCTCCTGTCACATTTTATGAGCTCGTCAACACGAGTTGTTTTCACCTCATTGGTCGATATTTTCTGGCTACCAGACTTTGGCTCATTATCTAGACTTGTTAGGCTTCTCCGAACCAAGCACACCATTGATACACTCGAGACCTTCACATAGCACCCTCGCCATATGCTTCTGCTATTTGTTAGTGAATTTCAGAAGGTCGCATTTCTTTAGAAAGCAAAAAACGCGCAACATCTCTGACCTCCGGCTTTGACCAGTCTTTGATGGGGGTAGCCATCTTGGAATCAGTAGTGTACAATAGTGCATTCGTCAATGGTGCTAAAACTGTGCTTTGTGAAAGATAATTTACTGTACTGGTGTTTTCCCTTTACAGAAATAAAAAACATAGATTGGTTCAAGAGTTATGTCTTTTCCCCTTTTTTTTAGGACGTCCCTCGTACCATCACTATTACTGCTGCTGCTAATGATAATCTTAATACTAACTTGTAACATCCTCTCAATGTGCCATCAGCATCTCAGAGGCAACTATGATGCTTCTGCTCTAGTCAGAACTTTCTGGGCAAACTCACCTTACCAATATCGGAGACAGCAGTAGTTTCAGGTTTGCACAGTAGAGCTATATTATCGAACGTGGATGAAAACATCCAGGCATCGGTGGAGACAGTACCATCCTGGCAGACGATAAGCCACTTCGTCAGGCCTGTGACGGAAATACGCTTGCCAACCTGGATCTCCAACGATTGAGCCTGGTAACAATGGAAAATAAAATCAATTTTTTTACGTTAAACTTTCTAAGAAATTTCCAAAAGGTGTCTAGATTTGAGTAAATTTTGGACAAATTCGAACTTAAACATACATACTCTTTTTCTTGCTAATGAACTTTCTCTGACCTTCTCAGACGGCGCTGCGATGGTTTTGTTGAATAAATATATGGGAGTTCAAATCTGTGGGTTTTGACTTATCATGTCTGTCATGTGTCATAATGAACGTTGTGACTTGATATTAAGAGAGTTCCTTTTACTCTTTTTGCAAAACAATCAATATAAGCCAGTGATTATTTCGAAAGATATTATAATTACACTCAGTAAGAGAATGCAACAGTTCTCTTATAGATCGAATTAAAAAGGGCGATCACTGAGTTATCTGGAAGATATAATTCATAAGGAGCACTCTGAGTAGAAGAGCGCATCTGCAATGTCCAACAGAGAATACAAGAAATTATGCTCAGATTTTACAATACGCCACTTTAGAGATTGGACTCATGTTTAATTTTAATTTTTGGCTGCAAATGCCCCCAATTTGTCAGTGATGTTCGTAAATGTAAGTAAAGCGGCTTAAAAAATACAGGTAAATATATATCTACAATATTTGTGCCTACGAAACGTCTATGAATCAATTAATCCTAATGTTTTAGCTTTCCCAAAGGTGCAAAAGGTGTGTATAATTGTTAAACTAATTTTAGTTTGTCGACTCTCGGTCTGAATATGGCTGTCAACACATTCTTATGATGCCTAATTCCGGAGGTTTGGTTTTATTAATGTTATAGACTCATATTTTGGTTTTTTCCCTCCCGCCATTTAGCCTTTTACTAGGATTGCCTCTTTTGAATTGCACAGTCAAAGTCTCTAAAAAGGCTTACGCCATCCTTCCTTGAACTTCTACATTATTAAAACAAAATCTAACACAAATAGTGGATAACTTGTCAGTCAAGTAGTAAGTAAGGTTAATTGATCGGAGTGTTGAGATCAGGGACTTCGGGTTTTTATTATCCTTAAAACAAGGCATTGGAAGAAAATTTGCCCTTCCTCTCCTCGTAGTCCTATTAGCTTTTACTTTTAAAGAGTTTCAAAAGATTTCATGTCGTTTATTGATGGATCCCATTGGTGGCGAATGAGCTCATGGGGGGAATACAAATTTGACCAAACCGGTAATTGAGCTCACAACCTTTAGTCAAAAATATCGAAAACCTACCAGCTGTAGAACTGTTTGAGACTCGACTACTGACGTGACCAGTACGGCATTAAATGCTGGTGAGGTCTCCAGGTAATGGAGCAGCGTACGTAGCAGCTTCTCCTTGTCCTCAATACTGGCCACCTGGACCATGATATAAGAGCTGGAGGCAAGATCTAACACAGCGCGCACTTGTTGTTCTGTGGATTGTTATGTTGAAAGAAAATTTAACGCAGCTGTGTGTTGGCTGTTCGTAAAATAGAGCAACTATAGTGATATATGAGCTGAAAATCTAGTTTCTAACAAAGCCCTAATTTTTTTTGCTTGGTGAACAATGTAAAAGGTAAACCACACATCTCTTTGGGATTTTATTTCGTGAAAAAAAAAATTAAAATTTAATGCTACAGATAGACAGGAGACGGTTTACGAGGTCTAGTGACATAAATAGGCCAGCAGGATGCACACCGAGAAGGGAGACGGAGCGGCAAGTGAGAGATGAGGCGACTACACCACAGAGCATGTGCATCAGAGATAGGAACTGGGAGATGCCTCGAAAAGAGCAGAGAACACGGAGGGTTTAAATGCTTGTAGTTTTGAAACCAACGTCCACACGGACAATAATTCTTTGAAGATAGATTGGATGAATTGACGACGTCTTTCACTAAGTTAACGGATGGGGCATGAGAGTGACAAAGGCACCAACTTCTTTGATATCCTTCTAAAGTCTATAAAACAACGTTCTCTCAACCCCCATCCATCTCCATACACAGACTTTTCTATGCAGTACGCTTTCTGTCCCCGCCTCCCTCTCTGTAGTTCCCAGGTGTAACTTACCAAATCTTTCCCCGTACAGAACAAGAAACTGTTCCCAGTTCTCCCTTCTGGCAACATCTAGAATCACATTGGCCTTTCTTCTGTCGAGATTCCACCACTGATCTAACGGGGTCACTCCTGGTGGATAGGAGCTCTTCCCGTCCACTTCCAATGAAATAAAATTTGGTGGAGACCCTGAGGAACACGAGGTCGCAGACCTGTCAAGGTCCATATCTAACGATGTGGTCGAAACGGATAAGGTTCTCTGATTCAGCTGACCAATGAGAGCACACCAGATGGAAGGCTCATTGACGGAGTCCTGAGGATATCGCAGGCATATATGTAGTTAGCAGCAAGATAAGTCTTGATATTACAACCATTATAAATTAGCGACAGGTTTATTTACGACATAACGGTGAAAGATTTTGTCAGAATGCTAGAGTGATGCGCTTAACTAGCTGCTCCTCTGTGAGTTCAAAGGTACTTTGGTTGGAAATGGCCTGTCGGGGAACCCATGTGAAGCCTTAGAGCACTTTAGTGGATAAGCGCTTTATAAAAAAAAACTCTTTATCTTTATCTTTTTTTTCCTCCTACAGGCCATAAAAAGCAAAATACCCTCTGACCTCACAGAATCGCAGCACTTAAAGCTCATTACTCTGCCAAGCTGACAGGGTCGTCCTCTGTCTTGAGCAGCTCAGTACCCATTTGAAAATCTAAGTAAGGTAAGGCATATAGTCCACCGACCTGCCATACAGGAGCTCGAATACTAGATCTACCGGAGCGAGCTACCACTAGAACATGTCACCATATATGACCAGCTATGCCTGAAGAAACCTAGATCAGGAGGTTCCACATTGAGGCACTGGAAATTTTGTGTTCACTTCGTGGAAGGAACAATTGATTGCATAGTTCAAATACCCTGAGCACACCCCTGTACATGTTCTTACCATTTATGGTAGTTCAGTTTTCGGCATTCACCGCAATACCAAACTGCCAGACAGCGGCCACAGGTAAACCAGATAAGATCATCAGGAACAATAGGAAAAATTTGTACTCGTCCAGATTTTTTTGAAACACCGAACTGAAAAAGTCAAAAGCGTTTCAAGGACAAAAGTTCTTATTGTTACCAATATTTGTTTCTGAGCCATTCGTCTTCTTTTAAAAATTACAAGGAGCCGGTACAGACGTTCTTCTGAACGGAAATGATGCGCATTCATCGATTATGGCAGCTTACCTTCACACCACGTGACTGCGATACCACCCAAGCTAAGAGCTAAATAGGATTGGTTCAAGCAAATGATAAATAAATTTGGTCCCAATGTGATAGAGGACTGATGTAAGCTTACAAGTAAAGCTGCAATCGGAAAGGAAATGAAAACGCAAACGAGGTACATGTATTACATAAACTTCGGTTGGAAGTACTCGCAGCATTACCCCAATGTATGTTTATATTGTGCAATCAGCAGGGGCCACGTG
The DNA here is from genome assembly GCA_019649035.1 of Elysia marginata. Classification (NCBI taxonomy): domain Eukaryota; kingdom Metazoa; phylum Mollusca; class Gastropoda; family Plakobranchidae; genus Elysia; species Elysia marginata. The sequence continues at coordinate 401,487 of BMAT01009755.1, read as the reverse complement.
TGAGCGGTTTCCAGGGCTATTACAGGCCTTTAATGCTTTACGATTTCTCATGTGGTGAGACCATGTGGGTCACACTCAATTATCGAGCACAGCTACCCGTGTTTCAATGTCTCGTTAAAGCTCAAACCCATATCAATGGAGTGCTCCAAGTCATTGTTGTGCCTGCTATTCGGAGACATCCTCCTTTTACATTATGACAATGCTGAAGCCCATTCGAGCATGGTTACAGTAACAGGGCATTCATCTGATTGACTGGTCAGCCTTTACACCAATGTCCCTAATTGAGCACTGTGGGATGAGCTTAAGGGCCGCATGTAGGCAAGAAATAATTTCATTACCCTTGAACCGTTACAGAATGCCCGTTATCAATATCGGCATACAATTTCTCAGAATTTTANNNAGGAACTTTATATTTTCATGAAGCATTGGCCCCAGATCTGTTTGATAGGTGAATGCATACTCTATTAAAACCTCTTTTCTTTTACAAATTTGACTATTCGACTCCCATTACATTTATGACTATTTAAAAGTCATGACTTATCAAGATTCTGTAGATCATGTGTAACTCAGGCATTGATTTAGATATATACCATAATATATGTTGGCAATAAACATGAAATCAAATTTAGGACTTTTCTTATGGTCAGTATATTTTTCTAGTTTTTATAATTGAGTTTTGAAAAATATCTGAAACTCTTTGATCTTAAATGCAAGATAATTTTCTAACAAATTACTTCACATCTTGCCTATTTAAGAACTAAACAGTGCAAAACAAAATTATTCTGTTCAGAGCTGGTGTATTTCGCATTTCCAAACTGAGTTGTAGAACAAAAAAGAGCTATTTCTAAAAAAAAAAGATCTCTAGAACTTAATAGTTTGCAACCAGCGCAAGCCGTTCATGACACAGCTGATGCGAATGGCCATTAGGTGTCCTGCGTCAGACAAACCACAAAGAGCACAATTAGCTGGTGGTTAAGGTGAAAATTTCTCTGAGTTCGACCTGGCCAGAGAGATCGCTGTCTGATCGATTGACCTGGGATTGTGGGCATCCGTTTCCGGTAATGCCATTCACTTTGAGCTTCAGTGCCCTAAAGCCGCTTGACCGACAAACTAATAATGTCTCATGACCAGTGAAATTCGGTCAGATGTCGCAGTTTACTCATTACATGGGATGGATGGTTTGAGGAAAGCATTTTCTAACTTTAAAGATTGAAAAAGCATGAAGTTTTCAAAATTTGGAGACAATGTACTACTACTGTGTAGAGAAAATGTAGATAAAAACAATAAAACTACCTAAAAAATGAGTTATCTACAAACAATGTTTGCCACAGTTGACTCATTCACTCTGGTGGCGAGACATTATCTTTCCGATTTCTAAGACCTGTGGTCAAATCATTCGTTGATTTACCAATTTCCACAAACAAGAACCATTTGTCGTAATATCGCAAGGGTTTGAACAACTTGACCAATTAAGAATAATTTTGTCTCCAAAATCTCTGTTATATTGTTTCTTTATTTACAAACTTCCACAAACGAGAATCGTTGCTTGTAAAAACATTGTTTGAGCCACTTGATCGACACAAAGTACCCTTATTTCGGTTTAAATGCATTGGTTGGCCGATCTTGATAAAAAAGTAACCGTTCGATGTAGTAACTGAAGTTTTTTGAACCGCTTGACCTACAAACAGAACGCTTAGTTTAAATGTCTGGTGTTATATCATTTGTTGATTGGTCTATTTTAACAAAATAAGAATCGTTTCTTTGTATTAACTGAAAAGACTTAAAACGCATCCTGATAGAGCATTGTTTAAAAACCGCGTGTTAAAAGCCTTGGTTGACTTCTACCACAAATAAGAACCGTTCCATGTAAAAATTGAAATTTTCATTACTCTTGCTGGAAAAGAACACTTTCCATTTTGTGCCTTTCGTCAAAAGCATTCGTTGATCTTTTTTCCTAACAAAAAAAAGGAATGAAACTATTCTTGAAATCCTTGACAAACAAAAAGGATCTATGTCTGAATACCTGACATTTCAATCATTAATTTGTATGTTTGCTTTTTTCAAAGATATTTGATAATACCAAGCAGGCATACATACACACACAGACGCTTTGACAATGATACATCGTCACGCTATCACTTCAACACGTAAAGGCAATTAGTTTTTGTTTTATGGGAACAGTCTCAGGATTAAGGAATAGCCAAGAAATCTCCTGGGAAAAAATACATATAACAATTAGAACAACTAATATGAATTTTTAAATCTCTTCACCAGTGCTCTTTATGTATCAACGTTTACGTGTTACACAAATGTATTTTGTGGTATTGTCTTACATAGTATCAGAAAACTGATTTGTTGTCAAACTTAGGGACACGAAAATGCATGAAATACTGTTCTTTCTGGGTATTGAGGTCTATTTAGCTCAGGCTAAGAGGAAAAGGTAAAACTACGGACAATCGAATTAACTATTAATCACTGACTTCAAACCCACCAGCAGCTTTTTATATTTTTATGCGTGAATAAAGAAATGCCATGTGAAAACACCAGGAAACATGATAAATAAAGTACTTTTTGCGGCCAAGTGGAAGCGATAAACATTCGAAACTCTTTACGACATAATTAAATCAGATTGCTACAACAAGTCGTTTGTCTTGTAATAGTCTCAAGTTGTTTTGGTTTGAAAAAGGTCAATTTAAGGTGTTACACGGTAAATGTATATCACCTTTGGTGGAAAGGTATGCGAGTATAAAGTCAATCGAGCTTAAACAACATTCGATACACAGGCCCTAAAGGGGATAAAGGCAGACAGACAGGCAAAGAGACATAAAGACAGAGAGACATACAGACAGAGAAAGAGAGAGACAGAGAGACAGAGACTGACAGACAGAGACAGAGATAAAGAGACAGATAGACAGAGAAAAAGCAGATATGGATTTAGAAATAAAGAGAAAGAGTCGCGAGGGAGCACTTCCCCATTCCAATAACGCGTGTTAGACAAAACCATGACAAAAATGCATTTTGGATGAATTCGTAAATTCTTTATATGTTAACAGCTAACAAGTCTTGTATAGAAAGTAGTTCGCACAGAAAAAGACACACACACAACACAAATAATGAGCTAAAAAGATTTGAAAAAAGCGGACCCAACCAGCGCTAATATTTTATGGATTTCAGTTGCTAAAAAATAAAAGTAACATGCTCTTCTTGCAAAGGATTTTCATACGGAAATGTAATTTCACCCAAAGCTCATTGAGCAGAAACCAATGTTTTACAAAATAAAATGGTAAAAAGAAGTTTTATGGCGACTTTTCTATCTTAAAATTGTCCAAACATGCAATTCATGTTCAAGTGTAAAAACTTAATGTTTTCGGTCGGGCTTATCGATTCCAAACAGATATATAATACTTGAGATGAAGAGTTGACCAGATGCAATAGTATAACTATGACTACACAAAAAAATTCTTTTCCATGCTAGGGGATCAACTGCATTCTGAACTGGTCACATCCAAAATATTTTTGAGGATTTTGTTTCAAATTATTTCTATCAATGCAACAAAATGTCTCTTTGTTTTTATTTTCTTTACTGTCTCAAACTTTTTAAAGATTGATTGATTGAAGGGTATTTTTACAAGCCCAATTCCACTTCAAAGGTGCTCTCAGGGCTTGGGCCCAATGACAATTTACGGGCTGCCACCCAGAGACTAGCGGGGATACCATGACTTAGCATCAATCGGTCACATTATACTGACACCGACCCAACCAGTAGGGGCCCGGACTGTGCTCGGCTGTGTTTCGAACCCGCTACCTCTTGGCCACGGAGCGAAGCCACTACCAACTGAGCTATCTAGGCCCCCCTTTTTAAAGAAGTTGAGAATAGATTTTTTACATTAAATTTTACATAAAGCTCTTTTATGTACTTTTGATACTTCATAAAAACCAACCCTAATTGGCTCTATGCTTAAATCATAAAGCATAATTTATGGTCAGCCTAGATGCAACGCTGTGTCACATCGCAGTCGTAAATTGATGGCTCAAAAGTTGTGGAGCTTTTCTTCAAGAACCAAGTGCTATCGATGTTCTAAATTAATCATTAACTCAAGGTGCAGTTCTAATGAGCACGACTCTACTGCTTCCATTTTAATAGGAAATGATGCTTGAAATAGAAGACCTTTGATCCACGACGAATGTCGGTATTGGAAACCTTGCTTTGATTTGTGATTAGCCTTCTTACTTTTAATTAACATCGAAAATCTTACGCAAATGGGAATCCTCTTTTTTCAAATAGCCTTGGGATGAATAAAATTATAGCTATGCTTCTTCGAGCGGCTGCTTTAGGAACTACAGTCCTCCGTCGTTGAAATAACGGTAAATACTTTTCAACGAATGAATTTCAACCTGCTTCCATAAAATTATCTTAAATATTTGAGGCTTACTGTGCAAGTCGTTCTGCTTTTTATTTATAATTCCAAAATCACTCATTAGATCAAGGAGCATAACATGAGCCTGTTCTTTGATCTCGTTCTGTAAAGTTTAACGACGCTAGAAAGTTTCAGACCTTACGTTATTATGAGGTCAATGGCATTTTTGTTTATCTTGAGCTATGTGCTTGGGGAAACATCCCGATACTTTTCTTTTATACTGATAATGACATCATCGACTTGTGACATTAAATGTGAAAAAAGATCGCATTTAAATGAAGCTAACAGTCCAGCCCTTTCATCATCCACAATAGAATGGAGTGGCTATGAGTCACAACTGAGGGAAGATCTACAATAATTGTGTTCCAATTACTCTAACCAATACGCTGTTAGTGTAACAATGCATACATTTTATATATGAAGGCAACGTCTTGAAGTCACGAGTTATGTTTCATTCATCAACTCAGGCTGCTCACATTCTGATTGAATAAATTCGCCCGTGAAGAAAAAAACCTCATTTATACTTTAGCCTAAATTAAAATCACCCGCTAATTTGACCCATCACTCTTTGCGAAATCTACCATGTGTCTTTAAAGACAACTCTCAGTATTTATTCTTTAATTTCTCTGTGCAACACTAAAGATGAGCAGTTGAATGGAGGATGTAGAATCAACTTGTTGATCATTCTGGTTGAGTAAAAATAAGTATGCATTTTTATCAATACCACTGGGACTTACTTGCTGTGTCATTGTTAAGACAACAAGCCATCAAACTGATAAAAGACAATTTATCGAACTGATTGAAGTACTGTGATTTAGTCCTCAAACGAAACCGGTAAATATTTAAAGATTGGACCTGCATGAGCCTTAATTTGTAATCTGTCCTATGATTCTAGCAGGCTAGACAACTATAATGTTGGCGGAATTAAAGAGACGAGGCGGTCTCCCCTGATCGATTTTACAGCTTTCATGTGATAAACCTTAAAAAATAACAACAATAAGAACTAACAGGCTGAGTGTGACATGCATCATTAGCGAATATGAAAAAAGAGTATTACTTAATAGCGTTAAATAAAAACATCCTAAAACACAAAAAACCAATAATTTTCTTTTCACAAACCATACAACCTGTTTAAGCATAAAACCTTATAGATAAATCTCTAATATTTAAAGAGATACTTTTTGAATACCAAGGTCATGACAAGCCAAGAGTGATGTCCCAAGAGCAAACAGTGAAGAGGAGTTGGAGGTAAATATATCAGTGAAAGGAGGTTTGATACAACCTGGAAACGGCTATTGTAAATAAAATGATATACTTTGCAAACGCAAACGCAAGTCACGAGTAGAGATGCAAAGCCTTAAAATTAAAATAAAAATAAACTAAAGGATTTCATCGCAAATGCTTTTCATTGCATTTTCAATAGTCCTAAAAATTAATATTTTTTCTTTGACTTTTTGCCTATTATTGCTATCAAGAAGCAAATTGTAACTTGAAAAATAGAGCTAGAAGGAGTCTTTTAACCCCGCCCTCATCCTAAAAAAACTATCTAAATACCGTTTTTCATGCCGCACATGTTATGATCTTATACTTTTCAGAAAGATAGAGCAAGCCAAAAACAAAAAGAAACATGAAAAAGTTTGAACTACTTTTTTCATAATGTGACAATTTCCTAACATTTTGAGTAAACCTTCATTTAGACTATCTTATCTTGTCAATGGACTGAAATAAATCTTAACTTGACTTAATTGCTAAAAAAATTATCGAGAATTTTACTTAAGCATTAAAACATCTCTAGAACTAAAATGAAATATAAAACTAAATCTAGATAGAAGAAGCAAGAAAAATCAGGATTGGATACAAGATCTAGCTCACACTAGCTGAAGAGTTTTATTTATCAATGCAGTGCTCTGTTTTTGTACACCTGAAATAAATACGACACGATGAAAATCGATTTTGAAGCCCGTAGAAATCGCGGTTCGTTTTTTTTCCTGTTTAGGGGGCACAAAGGCGGGAAGGGGAGTTTAGATACATACGTGGTAGCTTGCCAATCCTAAAAATAAACAGTGACAAAACTAAACCCTACACCCTGAAAAACATCGAAAATAGCAATCTTGTTCTCCCTGGCTTCAAGGTTAGTGGAACCATGTAGGGTTTTTCGATCAGCAAAGAGGAACTCTTGTCTTTTCGAGATCAGGATGGAAATCTCCATCTTTTAAAAAAAAAATACGAATGCATGAAAAGCAACAACACATGTTAAGCACGGACTTACAATATTATATGATACGTCAATCTTTTTTTAAACCCAAATCTAGGTATTAGACGCCAGGAAATGTGTAAGGTATTAATATTGCTGGTTCTAATACCATTTCCACGTGTATTTGATCGGCCTCATCTATATAACAATATAACAATTGAAAACTACGTATACAAAGTCATATACCGGTAGTAATAAATCGAATTTTCGCCTCACAGCAGCTCATGCATTTCGACAAAAATCACGCAATAGCATTATTTTAATGTTATCGATATTACAGGACTGCACAAGTAATCTCAGCCTTCTAGTGTATGCTAGATAATAAGTTACGTGTTTCTATCACTGGTTACGGTGAAGCATCCATTTAAAGTCAGGTAGGCCTTGAGGAAGGAAAAGGCTTTTTTTTCTAAAAAAAAAAACCCCAAAAAAACCTTGAGACCAGAAGTTAGACTCCACAACTATCTGAATTTTTCATTTTTTTTGCCTTGGAAAATTATGTAGAGCCTAAGAATATCAATACAATTTTTTAATAAACATACTCAAACCCCAAAATCTTTTTTTTTGCGGGTATTATCACTTAGTACAACTCTCAAGTCCTACAAAAGTGTTGACAAACTTGAAAATGAATTTAAATCAGTAAAGGGCACATGAAAAAACGCAAGGTGTTTATCTTTCCTTTGAGGTTTTTTGTAAATCTTAAAAACTGTAACTTATTGTTTATTTTTGAAATGCAACAGGAGCAAGAAAATAAATAAAAATAATATAAAAACTAATAATAACTGGCACTTACATAGAGCAGGCCATAAATAAAACTTTTACCTTTTTAAAATGGTTACAGCTAGTTAAAGATCATATTCAGCTGACGACAAAAGAGCATGCAGAAAATAATTTAAAATACACTTTAAACTCAAGCTCACCCTGAGCAGTTTTCACTCACAGACATACACATAAATTCAACACGCAAAATTGAATCAAGCGCTTACATTATATACAAATACTGAGCACTTAAAACATTTTCTAAAAAAGGACCTTACCTCCACAACATAGACTGCATTATAGGGGCTGGTCATTAGGGTAGAGCTGTATTGTTTCGCCACACTGGTCTCTAGCAGTACGTGGTGGTGATTGTCACACAGTGAATTTCCTACTATGTAAATATAGCGAAGAAAAAAATTAAAAAAAAAATACTCAAACACAGCTTATATTGGCATTCATACCCAAAATAAATTATTGCAGTTGACAAGACCAATTATTTTCTATTTTGCATAAAAAAATACTGATATACACAACTACACCACATAAAACACTTACAGACACAGCTCATATCTAAATCAATGCGAATGAATGGGATGTCGTAAGTTTTACAAAAGATTCGTTGATATTTCGAAGAATATCCAAACTTTTTTTTTCAAAATGAAGAGAAAACGAGGAATGAATCTATTTTTACGCGTTGTTTTCTCAACTTAAAATTTCTGACATTCAACGCCTTAAGACTGGATGGAAGACAATTTTGTGCTGGAACCGTCAAAAAGTAAATCATTGATTTTTCCATAGCTTGAACAATATTTAAAATAACAACTCTTTTCACTAGCTTATATGTCTTGGCAAGTTCAGTTAAAAATGATAGGACCACGACGCCAAGCCAAGACCGCGATAGCACGGGTAGCCTAGCGCCGAGCCGATCATAATCAACCTAACCAAATAGTTGCACTTATTGTTATGTAATGTGATTGTGAATATTTTATAGATATTATTTATTGTAATCACCATTCACCCAAGTTACGTTGCCCGTGGTCTACGGATCACATTTGCCCCGGTTTATATAGAGCATGTGAAACCCCTGGGCAGCGAAAAGCAGAACTGGTGAGCTAAACACGCAGCCAATATCAAATCGCTGTAACTGTCGAATGTTGAATGAATTTGAAAATGAAATTCTTTCAAAATTGATTGTCAAGTTTATGACGTATTTCTGCCTAGCTTTTTGGCTTAAATTTCGAAAATAAGACCACTTTTTGTTGACAAATTTTTCTGAAAAAAAAAAAACCTGTCTCCCTAACGTATTTCAAGACACGCCACCAATTTAATATAACTACATCGGTTAGAGCGTAATTTTTCAATTTTATACAATTTACCATCACTACTGATTGCTTTCTCCCCCAACGATAAGGTTCTTTGCTCAGTTCGATGTAAGAATAGCCCTATAAAGGATAAAGGGCGGTATACAAAATCAAGTGCAAAATCATACATGACAAGAGCGAAACATTACAAAACAGATAAACGAAGCTGCATTTGGTTTAAATAGTAACGGCTGTGTGTCGCTATGTAAATGTTTCAATTAAAACTTAACATCTAAATAAAATGACTCGGGGATCGGTGCAAGTGAGACCTATGCCTGACACTACTATTGAAACAAAGACATTTAAAGTTTATTTATCCTTTTTTTCTTCTCTGTATTTAAAATCAAAATAAGTTCCTAAATTTTCAACAACAATTTCATAACTTGAAACTCAGGAAAATGTATTGTTTAAAATAAAAAAAAAATGCACTGTAATGTGAAAATTACAACATTGAACTCATTATGGACTCGATGCGAGACTTAAAATGCGCTGTAAGACAGCCCGGATAATTCAAAGTTTCGAACCTAGTCATTAATTTTAAATGCATTTCTAAAAAGCATGCTTAATGTTCTCTTTAGTAGGAAAGTAATCAATTAGGTTTCCTTATCCTAAATATACTGTATTTCAAATAAAATCAACTTTTGATACAACACAGTTTAAATTGGGGTTTAATTTAAACCTATTGGTTGCCCTACATCAAGCACTTTCTGGTTTGTTTGTTTTGGCAATTATTGCGCGCGCGATCATTACTTTCTCTGTAGAAATCAAAGTCGCCCCAGTCCTGGCGCACTGTTCTCGTGGTCACATTGATCGTGATGTTGAAACCCCCGATCAGGTTGCAGTCTATGCTGTAGTTCTCGTGGAGGTTAGTGAGAGAAACGTCATCCTTTTGTACAGAAACTGGAACATATAAAATATATATTTGAATCTCCTAATGTTCTTTATATCTGCAGATAAAATGGATTTGCTATCATGTATAATGACCTTTTGGTTAAAACGTGTATGAAACATAAAGACAGTTCTAGAAAAAAAATCTTACCAAAGCCAAATCTTCTTTCAAAATGTTAAGATAAAAAAGATCCCTGATCTGCTGATTTTCTGTTCTTTTCCTGTTTCACCCCCAAGGCTGTAGATATATTCTTATCGTTAAAGTGTAACCTTCCGCTGTCGGTTAAAAGCAAGCTTCTATTACAAGTATTGTTTTTTGTAACTGTAAGTTTTCTCTTTTAATTCGAATTATAAATGTGTTACTATTGAGATATAGTTAAGCACTTACAACAATGATACTAAAATCCATTTCGTTATCCATGTTTAAATTCTGTTAACTCCAAAGCTTTAAAATAAAGTTAAATCAATACTATTATTAATTTAATTTTTAAGAATGTGTAAATATTTTAAAAACACGACTGACCTTCTTCCTCTTCTTCTTCTTTAACCCCTTAACATTCGTTTTGAACTCGTCCAGTATTTTTTTGCCAGAAGGGTGCACTGGTAAAGTCAAGATATACTTTTAGCCTTTTATTTCTACTAAACAACAATCTGCATCGAGCAATGACGACAAGTATTCTCAAGCTGAATTGGCCAACTAGATAGAATTTAAAGAGTTCCACTTCACTCAAATTTCGCCTGAACTAGTAAGATCAAGTTTCAGTTACAAATAACCAAAACAACTCGTAGTGAAAATTATGTTCCCTGCGTTTTCTTTCACTGCCCTCTTTATCCTGCCCAATAACATTTGACAGAGCTAGAAAGTCAACTATATACCTCATAAAAGACACGCTGATCTTTTGATTGGGCGAGTGTTGCTTGTTTTGTTGTTACCTGATAAAGTTTACATTGGTTGGGCTTAGCACTTTTTTTTAAAAATGATAACATTGCCTTTTTTGTTCGGTTTAGTTCAGCTTATTATCTCCCCCCCCCTTCCCCTCATTTTACGGGTCTCTTTTCCTTGCTTTTCATCTTTTTACCGAAATCTTTTATTTTATCATCTAAACGTGAAAGTCTCCGCTTTTTTTAATTAAAAAAATGATGCCAACTTGGGAAAGCCACGGAGGCCAAGTTAGCGTTTATAATATATTGTTAGTAAATAAAACCGATTTAATAACCCAGAGGAACAAAAGTCTCCGTGATCAAAGATGAAATTCTCCTCTACCAGTAGACATAATTTGTAAATCTGTGTTAAATAATGCTTAGCAAAACCGTTTCCAAGTTTATAATCTACAAATATGAAAGATAACGCGAACAGAAATTTCAGAAATGGTTCATCTGAACGAATTATGCAAACGAGCTACACGTGATTATTTTCTGTCAGCTAAACCCAACAAATCGGTGTCTTTCCTTCGCCGGCAATATAGAGTATGAAGAAAACAATCTCGAAACAAAGGTTATCAAGATTAATTAGTCAGTTACCGCAACACTGTAATTAAAAAGCAGTATATTGGATTTTTGACGATATCAGAACTGCCTGTATGCTTTTTGTCGTTTCAACTCTTACAGAATATTTCCGAAACCCAAAACCATTCGTTTCGAACTGAGGTAAGAAAAGTCGGATTGTTTCATGATATTGTTTATTTGCAAATAATTTTACAGATATAATGACTGCTCTTAACCTCCGCCTCTAGAATTTTATCGTAAGGATTTTCGAACCATTTGTCTTTCATACATTACACTTAAGAGACAAGTATGCAAGTTTACTTGCTCAAAGGGCTTTAATGAAAATAGCAAAACGGTGCACCCTCAAAGTCCACTCATTTTTTCAACCAGCCATCAGAATACCTCTCGTAGTTAAAACTAGAGCTTTAGTCTTGTTTTGGGATTGAATATCAGGAAACCTGTTAGTAACAAGAGACTTTTCAGTCAAATCAACTGAAAAGATAATCATGCAGGTTTTTATATTAAAAAAAAAACTATGAGTTTTAGAGAAAAACAAATAAAATTATTTATAAATGAAACAAACAAATTATTTATGTTTGGATATGGATATAAATCAGACCCCTTCCATGTGCTTAAAAGAACTCTTTTTTCTAAAAAAAAACCATATAGAATGATATTGTTATAAAAAGGATAGGAGACATTTTTTTCATATTTTGTCTTACATACGATACGTTTTTATAAAAATCTCAAAGTACAATTTTCAGGGGGATCAAATGAAAATAACAGCAATAAGCGCACAAAGTCCTTTCAGTTTTATTAACCAGCAATAAAAAATTGCCTCTCGTAATACAAGCTAAAGATGTAGTTATGTTTTAGGGGTAAATATCGGGAAACCTATTAGTGACAAGATACGGTTACTGGTTGGGTCGGTGTCAGTATAATGTGACCGGCTGAGGCTAAGTCATGGTATCCCCGCTAGTCTCTGGGTGGCAGCCCGTAAATTGTCATTGGGACCCAAGCCCTGAGAGCACCTTTGAAGTGGAATTGGGCTTGTAAAAATACCCTTCAATCAATCAAACAACAAGATACGGTCTCGTCAAATCAACTTAAGCGAAAACACCATAATCCGGTACAAGTTGTCGATATAAACCAAAGTTATGGTCAGAGTTTTAAAGATGGACATGAAACAAATAAATTTATGTTTAGTGATAGACTTGAATCAAACAATTGTTGCTTATAAGAGACACTTTCCTCTAAGACAACAGATATAAGTTGTTGTGAGAGTAACAGGAAATAGTGTTCGGTATTAACCGAGTTCACTGAGGACGGGAGAACCACAGGTTCCAGGGTGACCAAAGTGCTATGAATATTCACCAACAGCGCTCAATAACGACAGTGAGCGTTTTGAACAAACGAGAGACTTAATGGGCCTACGTTGTATAATGGTTGATACTATTGATTACTATTGGTACTATTAATGGCTGAACTCAAAGTGGGATCTCATCATCAGATGAGAATCAATTAAATAAAATATTCAGTACGAGACAGTATCCAATGTTATATTGCAAGACGGCAATGTGAGCACAAGAGGATAGAAATTTTCACGCGAAAGTTTATCCTCTGTTTTCTAAACATTCTTGACAAATTTTCGGGGAATAGCTTAATACGCTTGTGAAACAAATATCCCATGGGGAAACCAAAAAAAAAAGGCTAGAAGTCGCCCAAAATTTAAGTGAATGCCATTTAACCAGAATATTTTTAAAGGGGGTGGGGTTCAAATGAAAAAAGAGAGAGGAATGGAAAAAAAATGAAAACACATAACATTTGCTAAACGGACTGATTCTGGTATGAATTTTTTTTCACCAAGAAATAAGAACCATAGCACTCAGTGACTGGATCTAAATCTAGACAATGGCTGAGACCTAGGCCACCATACTGAAGGCTGAGACTTATCACTTATTGATTTTTATGAAGATTAGAGAACACATCCATGCAAAACTTGGAGAGTAGATCTTAGATGACAAAAGACGGCAAGCGAGCTTTTCTGCTTGGAACTGAATATAGCATTTCCACTGAGTATTGCTCGGTCACCTGATTCTCCCTCACGATGAGTTATTTTGAAAATGGTAACTTCCTCAAAGTTTTAAAACAGTTTCCGCAATATAAATTTGTTTTGTACCCTGCTTCTAAATAAAAACCGAGATGAAATCTTTTTATGACACAGCGAGGTTACTAAATGGCGCTAATTTCTTTACTTTTAATAATGCCATCTTGGCATTTATGGTTGGTCTGAAGCAAGATTGGGCTTGCCTCTCCCACATTTCACCTGTTTTGAAAAACTGCGAGGATAAAGTTTGTTTATGCACCCAAGAATAGTGGTACATGAAACAGCATTGTAAGCATCAAAACCAACAACAAGAAAAAAAATATCAACTACCACAATGCCCGGTTCCTAGCTAACAGAAGAGTACCATGTAAATATAGATCATCCTAACCTTAGGCATAGTTTCAAAACATGTTTTAAAAAATTAACCAATGAAACTTACAAAGAATAAATTCCGTAAAGCAAACGGATGAAACCCGAACGGATGAAACCCGATCAGTCAAAAGCTCGATGTTACCCATAAACTGAGAATTTGCTAAATTATGGGATGGCCCATTCATGTATTGCGTCGAACGTAATGAAGTATGAGAATATCAATGCTTCGACAGCATCAAATACCTTATAATTTTTCATTATTAAAGTAAAACAGTTATGATATGAAAAAACTTTTTGAAATGAAATAATAAGAGTCCAAGCTGTTTCACTATTTTAGCTCCCAACTGATGGCTTGAGTTTTTCATTCATGTTTGGATCTTCGATTGTAAAATCACAAAGCATTCCCAGGACTAAGCGCTTCATTTCAGAACTTCTCAAAATATCTACCACAGAGGCCACTCGAGAAAGATTAACCTGGTTTTACGCTCTATTTCGATGGTAAGTTTTGACGTTTTACCTGAAAATGTAGGAATAACACTTTTATTGTCCCTTGGGATCTCTTTGCACACTTTCCTCATTATCGCTGCCTGAGTAGACAGGAGAGAAGAAGTTTTCATTCACTCTTGCTCTCAAACTCTAACACTTATTCCTCTTGATTCCATAGGTTTTGCAGCTCAAGATCAAATACACATCTAGAGAGCCCAAATGACACTAAGAGACACCAAATGCAAAAGTGACGTCGAAATGTTAACATAAAAATTCAAATGAAAAAATAAGGAGTTCAAATCACAATAAAGGGAAGTCAAATACCAAATAAATGGTGATTATAAACAATGATTTATTGAAAAAGATACAATAACTAAACAGCAGCTTCACCAAGAACCTGCTTGCACGATTTGACTAAACAATCGCATTTAATAGCAATAATGTCTTTAAAAAAGTAACAACAACAAATTACCATTACCAACAATTTTGTCCATAACACACATATTAAATGATTCAAAATCTAACCTTGCATATCAATAACTAATTATTGTAAAGTCTACCCCATTTTTCATGGCTGAGTCTTGCGCGATTTTGTAGACTTACTATTTTTGAATATTGAATTTCCCAATGCTATATTTAGGGATAACAATTTGTTTTCATTCCATACAGCGCTATGACAGCATCAACGGATATGCAGAAAATAAAACATTTTAAAAATAACTAAAGCTTTTTTTGCTAATTGGCTCTGCGCGATTACTAAAAGTAAACGAATTAGATGCTCTTTTGTTGATCATCACGCATTAATCTCAAATCCCCGGTAAATCGACAAATTTGCAGAAATAGTTTGGGTGATTCTCATTTCTTCCTCGCATTGACATCAAGCCTTTTGTCTCTCATATTCTTATTGGCAACTCCTACGCGTTCTGCAAGAGTCACCTGTGAGTTATGGTGTTTTTTGTTATTTTTAATTATCAATGGAGATGAAATTTGAGAGGAATGATATTTCCTTTGTTGTTTACATTAAAAACTATGACAAAATATAGCTCAAAAGTAATTTAAAAAAAGTGTTAGTCGAAGCACGTGTCGCAATGATTTCCGTTGTATTGGAAAAATATAGTAATTGTTATTGTCCTAATCGGTTTATTTTAACTTTAGTACGTCATAAGTAGTTATACCACTGCCAGCATAAACTAGCAGCAATAGTTGGTGCTGTTATAAACGAATATAACAAGAATGATAGCAATATTCTTAATAATAATAATGATTATATTAATAATAATAATAATAATAATAATAATAATAATAACTATAATAATAAGGATGATAATAATAGTTATCATAATAGTAAAAAAATAACGAACGTTGACGAGAATATTTAAAAAAAAAATTATGTCCTCATTATTATTTTCGTTAATTGTAGTAAGACATAAAACGTTAAATAAAACAATAAATGCAACGTGACTTTCTTTTCCATTCCAAAAGAATAGGTACGAAGACATTTTTGTTATAACTTAAGTAATCAAGTATAAGTCAAATAATTGCCATATATACCTTACATCAATTTTGATAGCTCATTTTACAAAAATTACAAAAAAAAAAAACAAACAAAAAACAACTGTTTGTACATACAGCTTTTTTTTTTAAAGTGATTTATTTCAGATGAAGTGGCTCTTGGAATATAAAGAAACATCTAAAGCCGCTACTTTTGCCATGAGATAGTCATTGAGTTAGATTGAAATGAAATTCTCACGAAAGAAACGAGTATATCAAAAGATATGAACAAGTACCACACCAAACTTACCTAAAGTGACCACACTTTGAGAGCCGCAGATACACAGATATACACTGTTCAGCATCAAGGCAAGCCCAGACAATTTCACTGTAGATCTGTTAACCATCACCATCTTTGTCTTGGAAAAATTATGCCACCACTGTTGTAAGGTAACAGCGTCAGCTAACCAGTCAGAAGAGTGATGAATATTTGAACAATAAGTGTGTCTTCATGAGGTACTTCTCGCTGGGTAAATGGCCAATCGAAGTTGACGACAAGCGCACTGCCAATAATTTGTTCTTGCTGAGCTCCGTTATAAATTTATGTATTTTGCGGAAAATTCCGACTTTAAAAAAAATTAGAAAGCGTTACGGGCCTATACTCGGTAAATCTGTGACTTGGTGAAGTGCATCTGCCCGAGAAATCGGTCCAATGGAGCTGATTGCACAGCTAATTGCCTCCCTCTATTACATCTTACTGTAACTGTCAGCCGTGTCGCAACAATCCTATTACGTTATTAAAAGAAAATAACACTACTGCGCAGATCCGTCCTTGACCTCTATTGTCAATCTATTTTCATCGTTATGTTAAATCTCCGAAAATAAACAAAGCTTTTCGATTTTACAATGAGATGAAGGAGCACGGCTTTGCGTGTTTTTCACTTGTTTTTCTAAATCTTGAGAGAATCCATCCAACCTGTTTTGTCAAAGGTTTGAAAGAGATACAATTAAAAAAAGAAAGATGTTAAAGCTTATGATTGTCGTTATAAAAATTCAAAAATGCTCATAAAACGCTTCCACTGTATCTGTGCATATCTATTCATTATGTCTTTAACTACATCAGTACATGTTTAAAGAACTGTTTTTCTTCCACGTGGTGGTTTATTTTTGTTACATTTATATTAAGAAAAAAAAACCAGATTGAATTATTAATTAGCGATAAGTCCAGAGAATAACAGGCAAGTAAAACAAAATAACATGTTTTTCTTTGTGAAGGGAATAAGGTATTCGCTAAGGTCCCTAAATTTATTGTCTTTCTGTCAGACAAAATTTTCTCTTCCGCAATTTCGACAACTTTGAGCTTTAATGACCCTGGTACTATGAGACCGGGTTTATATTTCAAGATAGACCTCGCAAGAACACAATTCCATCAATAAATGTGATGCATATACCCTCCACAAAAAACTGGGAGGAAATATAAAATTTTTTTTTATACCGGTGCATACTTAATTTCAGAAACGGAAACAATCTCATTTAACAGATGGTCGAAAAAATGTTGTCATTTCTTAATTGATGCTATCAAAACCAAATCTAGGCGCTCAAAACTTGCGTTCTTGCAGAAGATAAATATATATACGGCAGTTTTGCCGAGTCAAATAATCGATGAATATCACCAGCAGGATTACTATTGTAACTTTAAAGGGATACACTAAAACTAGACCGTCCCAACTCAACGCTAGGTTGCCGAAGGAAAAAGAACGATTAAAAGAGCTAGAAGCGACTCAGTAAATTTTAATGAGATGTTAGTAGATGCCTCTCGAAA
>BMAT01009755.1:338449-362360 GCA_019649035.1 Elysia marginata | reverse complement strand
GCTGCTGCTGCTGCTGCTACTACTACTACTACTACTACTATTACTACTTCTCCTACTGCTACTATTAATATTACCATCGCCACCACCACTTCTAGTCCTACAACTTTTACACGTCATGCCTCACACAAACACCCTCTCTTGCTCTCATTCAAACAAGGAAAAACAACATATCTTCTTTGAATATCCAGAAACAGTAACAGTGAGATATCACTACCTAGGGCTGATTAGATGTTGTGTGAACAAGTAGGTTTCAAAACCTACCTTGACCTCACTTTCGGTTATTTCTTACAAATAATTAGGTAGGGAAGTCCACACATTAGAGGCTTTGATAGAGATCAAAAGGTCGCTTAATCTTTTTAGTTTTGCGGGTTGGTCTTCAAAAAACGTTGTTAGGATGATCTTGGAACCTATTGTGGTAGATTCGGTTAAATACGATTCTTTAATTACAAAGTTGCTTTATGATGAATGCACTTGAAAGAAAAAAGAGCAATTTAATTCTAGCATAATACCGGGACCAATACTGATTGATCACTTAATTATTATCAAATAAATGTACTACTAATTAATTTGTGAATGATGATTTTTTATTATAGCTCTTCTTTTATTGTAAGTCTTTTGCTCCCTTATGTAATTGCCTATACTTCGTATTTTTATGTCTGACAAACGCCTTAAGCTGATTGATAACTTGTTTGGTTTGCACTGTTAGAGCTGAAATATTTATCTTACATTTATATGATAACCTTTACAATTTTCTAGAGCCCTGTCTAAAATATTTTCAATTTTTAAAAATTATATTTTTGTGTATAACTTGTAGCTGCTTCGTCAATTCAATTGTAACCTTTACAACTGGTAAATGTTCTAGATATTGAATTATCCAATTGTAACCTTTACAACTGGTATATGTTCTAGAGATAGAATTATCCAATTGTAATCTTTACAAGTGGTAGAAGTTCTAGAGATTGTATCCAAATGTAACCTTTACAACTGGTATATGTTCTAGAGATTGAACTATCCAATTGTAACCTTTACAATTGGTATATATTCTAGAGATTGAATTATCCATTTGTGATCTTTAGAAGTGGTAGAAGTTCTAGAGATTGAATTATCCAATTGTAACCTTTACAAATGGTAGATATTCTAGAGATTGACTTATCCAATTGTAACCTTTGCAAATGGTAGATATTTTAGAGATTGAATTATCCAATTGTAACCTTTATAACTGGCAGATGTTCTAGAGATTGAATTCCTTGAATTACTCTATCGACGATAAAGAATCGTCGGCTCAGCGTTCTCATACCATTAGCAGAATCAGGCGTTTAGAACTTTTGCATCAACGTACACAGAATAACTTTGTGTTACGATTCAGACTTTTTCAGATCACTAAAAATTACAAGTTTTAAATTCTTTTGATAGAGGTAGATAACGAAATACTAATATGATATTGAAACCTTCTGATTTACTATCTTAGACATTTGTGATTAGCAAATCTTTGAAACGAGATACTAGTTTTATTACAATCCATATTTATTTTTACGGTAGAGAAGAACATGATATATTATATTTTTAAAAAATATGGATTATAGTCTTCCACCGCCGAAAGCAGTCTCAAGACTTTACATATTTCCCCCAGCATGCCAATGCACACCAAAGCAAAGTCAACTCATATTTTAGAGCATTGCAGCATGGCTGCCTATTATTTATTTTTTACAATTTAAAAGTTGTTGTTTAGGAATCAATTGCTGCCACTTAGAGGCACTTTTCGTTGGATTGAGTGAATCAAAGCCGATATAAAATATTTCATGTAAGTTGTTAATGGAAAGAGCAGGGGAAATCACTCAATTTAGTACTTTTCAAGTTTAACAACTGATCATCTTTCTTAGAAAGATAAAGCTCAATTAAGCGGGGTTGCAGGCTTTTTAAATTTTATTTTTCATTTCGAAATATAATTATGATGTTTATTTTGTTTAATAGCTGTAAAATGTTTATTTATTTTAAAAAGGTTCTAATATAATATTAAAATTCTTATGTCTTAGGCAAACCAAGAAGTACCTGAAAAACACTGATTTTTTATCTGTTAAGAATTTTTAATTATTTTCATGTTTCCATTAGAAGCAACAGACGGTTCAGGTATAATAATAGAGCTCTCCCCTCCCCCTCTATCTCTCAAAGACAGGGTGCGCAGCCTGGATGGGTTTTTTCTTTTTTTTTCTGGTTTAATGACCAAGGAAAAAAGGAATCAAATCTTGCTCATAAGAAGTATAAAATATGGGTTGCCTATTGTAAAGACTGCACATCCAATCATAGTAATCATGGTCTTATCATCAAATAAAAAACCTGATCATCAACTGACTATCACATATTTAAATCCCTAAAGCGCCGCGTTCAAGGGATAAGTTTTAAGGTGACAAATACCTCATAAAAGAAGTCCAAAATTCGATCCTAAATGTTGCTAGAAAATTCCTTAGAGAACGCATCTATTATTTGACTTTGATGTCTCCATGGGACATACATCTTAATAGTATATTTCGACGCAAAGGTAAACAATTATTTTATGAAAGTTTCCTCATGATCAACCGTCCAACCCTCCTTTATAGAAAAAGCCAAATACTTTTTTTTTTTTTACAAATTTCTCTCGTGAGCACAGTTAACTCAAAGATAGGCTTTTACCCCTTAACTTTTTGAAACAGTGTGTTCTAATAGATAGGATCACTTAAAAAAATTAACGTTGCAGCTTTGCTTTTATTACTATCTAGTTCTGGCCATTTTCTTTTGGTTATGTCAACACTTTTTATTAGAGTTAAAAAAAAGTAAACATAATTGTATGATTCAACCTGATTAAAACCAAGCCTCAAAAATACTAAGCGATTAGATAAAAAGACTGTGACTGGAAATTTGTAGTTCATAAAACATTTATGATGTCAATAAAAAATATATGTTGTAAATTAATGTATCAACAGAGTGATTTCCTTATTTTGTCCTATTTTGACAAAAATCTTTTGGCAGAAGGGAGCACACTGACCTCTCGTAAAAGCGTAGTAAATTCCTAGTCGTTTTAAGCAGTTTTTAGATCCTCACCTAATGCTATCTAAACTGTTAATGGAACTTCCCCATTACGAGTAATTTCTTCCGGGAATAAAACGATTACATTATCATTGCAATCAGCCGAAATCTACGTCTCTCAGACTCCTGTTAAACATCATAGTTTACGTTTGTTTTACACGTTTTCTCCCCTTCCCTGGATAAAAAAAAACTCACAAACTTGATAACATGAAATATATAGCCTCAACAATCACCTCTTATTGCAGATCAATTCTAATCATGCATGGAAATTCTAATAAGTTTCACGCTAATCAATTTTGAACAAACATCTTGAGTTTTGCCTTTACCTACCATTTACTAGAACCTATTTGTGACCTGAAAATTTATATGCCATAATAATACTTGTTTAAAAAACCCACTGAATTTAATGAACAACTAATTCAGCTGCCCATTCCTCATATATTTATGCAGGTTGTTGCGCGAATACAGGCATTGCTTTGTCAGATAACAATTTTGAAATGTTTCCTCCATATATCTATAATGAAAGAGTAGTAAAAGCAACCAGCATAAATGTGTAAGTTATATTGCCAGTGATTTCGCCCATTAGAGGAAATGGTTTGCTGCGATTATTTTAATTGCCATCCGCCTCAACACCGTCTCTGGCCGGGCGATCACCTCCCGACCGAAATCATGATACCCCTGATATTGATTAAAAGTCTGCTTAATGGACTCTTTGTTTTTGCAAGCTCAGGCAGAGCAATATTACAGCAGTAAGTGATTTCTCTCGCATACAGTATTTATTGAATGCGAGAGGATCATGGGACGTGAGAAAATGCCAAACGAAAATAAATGAATTCGAGTTGAGCTAATGATTCAGCGAGTTTGTAAAGAAAATACCAAATATTGCAGGGTTAGTAGGATTTAACTGATTCACGTGTATTTGTTATTACTCGTACATTTAAATGATATTGCCATAGCTTGTGTGTTATTCTGCGTTTTTTTAGGAATAAAATCGAAATGAAATTACCGAGATTATTTATTCATCAATAAAGGCAGCTGACCTAAATTACAGAATCATACAAATTTGCTTGGTACTGTTGTCATTATCAATTTCATTAGCTGTATCATCCAAATGAAAGATGCCATTCTTTAAACTAGCGATTTCAACGAGAATCAACAGTTTTTAATTTTTTAATAAAAAGACTTTCATATGAGATCGTAAAAATTGACCTCACATTATTTTTAAAATTCTTTTAGAACTCCAAACGAAGTATTACATTGAGTTATTGCACTCTTCTGAAGTCTGACCTAGCATGAAAGTTTGAGCACACTCTGCTAATGGCATTCTTTAAAATATTTCAATAATCTCATTATAAATAGCGAGTATACGAGTCCATGTATTGTTATTGTTCTAATGGTGTCGAGGTATAGGTAAATTAATTATAGTGCGTTACTCTTAACCCAAATGTAAAGTCTGTGCTGTTATAAGGCTGCTAAACCTGGGGACCCGCAGTCGCTTCGGAAGATGCAGGTATTCATGAGAAGCTGCCTTCA
This sequence comes from Elysia marginata, assembly GCA_019649035.1. Lineage (NCBI taxonomy): Eukaryota > Metazoa > Mollusca > Gastropoda > Plakobranchidae > Elysia > Elysia marginata. The sequence goes on along the minus strand of BMAT01009755.1, from coordinate 357,767 downwards.
GACTCATCTTTGGCATTGGTTGGCCATACATGATTAAAAATGAAGGCTTGTGCATGAAAATACTGAGGAGGACGCTGGGAAGACTGGCGACACTCTAAGAAAACCGGCGTCAAATACCACGTGCAAGGCCTTAAAATGGAGCCCCCTGATGGAGGCGAGACAATGGGGCAGAGTTGGAAAGACAGCGTATGAGCTGGAGTAGTGTTATTGTAGCAGCCCAGAACGCAGTTCGCTGGCGTGGAATCGTTGATGACCTGTGCTTATGTAAGTACTCTTGCATCGCAATAAAGTAGTGTTCCAGTGGGTTCTTCTATCTCATAATGCATTTGAATCAATTCATGTGCAACTACTGCCGAATCCCCAGCCATTAATGAGGTAAGGTAAACAAGTCAATAAGTAGTAGAGGAGAAAGATTCTACTCTGTCGGACCTCATTAAGTCCGTAATCCTTAGAGCCCATTATGAGGCGAAGTAATTTTAAAAGAAAATATTTACATACATTAATCCCTTTCGGGAAATTTGGCTTCGTTACTGTGTCGCAACAAGACCAGCGCCACTAATGTCTCAGCAGACCAGTACATTTCAGAGCCACGTTTAACCCATATACAGGGTGCTGCTGGCGCAAAAAAGCCATATCACAAATTTAAGTATTGTCTGTGGCTGGATACCCATTTTACAGGTGGGTGGGCTAGGGGCAGTTAGGGTAAATTGTTTTCCCAAGGAAATTACATTATGGCATGATCTGGCATCGATCTCGCGACCGCTGGGTCATGGGTCTGACATTCTAACCTCTTCCATCTGCCCTGGCATTTGTTACTAGGAATTCATCTTCTCTCTATAAAAAGCATGGGACAGGTCTAAGCGTTCTAGATAATAGGCATTGTGTGCCGAATAAAATACGCACAAGTGACCGCCAGCCTTTACAATTAATGATTATCATTATAAGCGTCACTAACATTCAACATGCATTAATTAAAATGGACGTTAGGCCAATACCGCACCACGACATGACAGTTCCATCCTACGTTTGAAGCATGAGAATGACATAGGGAACTAAGAAGGACAGGACGGTCCTGCCGTATCGTGTCCCGAGCAGTTGTGATTTGCTACAAAATCGGTGGGGCATGACTGACCTATTCTCACACGGTTTTCGTTTGTGATAGTCGAAACATATGGGGCTGTTTCGTGGATTTAAAAATTTCTTCAGAGTAGTTCCCCTTGAGTACTGGTGAGTTCATGCGATGGTAGATGCGTAGTCTGGCACGTGAAATCTAGATCTAGGCCTCTGGATATATCTAAATCTTACTGATTAGATGCTTTTAGCAAAGAATGTAAGAATAGACTCACGAACAATTAATTTGCCCTTCTTTCTTTTTGTCTTCATACAATCAATTTATCAAGCATGATAATCAGTTTGCACTTTCACTTTGAGTAGACTCATCCTCTTCACGTCTTAAACCGTCGTTGAGTTTACCCCCATCGCCTTCTCCTCATTTGTTTACCACATTTCACCCTCTCTTTCCTTTTTTTTTATTCTCCTTCTATGATCTATACTTCTCTCATCTTTGGTTTCGACTCAATGTCTTATGATTTTTTTCTTGATCCCTTTTCCCTCTATTTGAGAATTGTACTACATCTGAGTCTGGATCTACAGCAGGATTAGCATCTAGAACAACGGAGCCTGATTCTATCACCGATAAAACTGTCGGGCATGGATCTATGTTGAACTCTAGATTCTAGATCTTGGTATTGGTTTTTTTTTCATTTGCAAGAAAATCGTTGAAATCGTGCTCTGTACTGTGGCAAGTAGATCTAGATCCAGGCCTTGAACAGGATTTCGGACTAAAGCTCTACTAACGCAGTGTTTCAAATGGACTTCGCTAGCTGTGGTCGTCAAAGATTTTAGGCTTCTACTGCCATTTTTTGTTGTCATTGCATGACTAGGCTTTTGTAAAAAGAAAATTTACACTTTGCCAGAAGTAACCAGAAACTTTTAAAAAGAGCCGCATTCACTGATTTAGATACAGGATGGAAAAGTTCTTTGATTCCTATGATGACGTTATGGTTCTCTCGTACGGGCTCAAAATTGTTCTAGTTTTATCACTAAGCTTAATCTGACGTTTTTTTGAAACGATTTTGATGAATAACTTGTGCATGTGCTGATTATGATTTATTAAGTCATGTTCATAAAAGTGTCTTTTTTCAATGATGTGAAGGCCTTTAAGTATATTTATAAATGGAAAGATTTCCACACAGTGTTGCCACTTTAGTTGTACCTAAATTTCATAGATCTAAATCTAGATCTAGTAAGAAATTCATCTGATTTGCAGAAAAAAGAGCCCTGAGCTGTTTATGCATTATTTTCAATTAGAAAAAGCATGTATGAAAAAATTAAGGATAGTGAATAGTAGTTTCTTAGATGAATAAATAAATTTACAAATAGTCTAAATTAGAAATCTGTACTCTAAGCACCTAGAGTTATTTTGCTAAACTCATCAGCTCACAAAAGAGCTTGTTGAAGGGCACAATTTTTTTCATTTTTAGGCTCAAGAGAGGTTCACTATGGAACAACTCCTTAGCGGCCTACCGCGATGAACAAAGAAAAAGCCCCAGACTTTTTGATGGCACCTTTTGTAAAAACCGTTGCAGTTTCAGACGGTGGATTGTGCAAAATGTTTTTTTTTTGTTTTATTTTGTTTCTTCAGTCATTCTATTTCAGTCACTCAGGAGTAAACGTTTTTTCCCCAACTTATCTCTCTGCTATTTCCTAGAACTTTTTAATTAGTGTAGGTCACCGCAAAGCTTATGAAATTAGCCCTCCAATGATCTCTGCGTCATTAGAGAATGCACCCAATATGTTTTCCTCTAAGCTTATCTTTTTATTTTTTGGTTCGAAACCACAAAGCGCAAACCCCTGCTACATATACTACATTCATATTGGAAAATGCAATCTCGTGCAGTCACGCACACCTAATCACATAGATGAATGAAGCTTGTCACTGGGCAGTCTTGTTGCAGTGCGGTACCCATTCTGTGCAGGGAAATTTTGTCGAGGCGGTCCTGTCACAGTGCGTTACTGGCCTTTTTTTACATTCTTTACTAGACTCACAGCGGTTACTACGGGCGTCATAGTTGTGTTTTTGTGACTGTCAACCACACGGGCCGGCGTGAAACTATAACGTTAAGACCAAAATTTTGATGAATGAAAAATAACTCCTATTTTCTTCTGTATTTTATTAGCTTTGTTTTGGTATTTTTGTAGCTTTTAAAAATTCCAACATCAAAGTAATCTCCAGAGGATAGAATGATTTAAATACATTAAGGTGACCAATTATTTCAGCTATGGTGTACTCAAAGAGAAACCAAACAAAGTTAAATTATTTTGTAGCAAAATATATTAAGACCCATTATAATACAATCACATCCTTTTCATTCTTGTAAAATGCGGAAATTTATGTTGAAAGGATGTTACAACCTGAATGTGACAGAACCTGACTTTGGTCTGAACTAGCATCATTGTCTTGAACATGCTAGACCCACGAGTGGCTCTCAAAACCTCTGCCGATCATGGACCTACATAAGACTCGGATCTTTCTTTTTTTCTTTAGCGGGCCGCCTTTCTCTAAAAGGTATTTATAAATACTGATGTATAGTAGTTATCATAACAGGTTTTTTTAAAATTCCAAACTATTTATCAAGCCGCTATCTAAAAAGAGATTTACAAATACCTTTCTGAAGTTTGGTGTTTTTGGTGAGGGGAGGTGGTGTTGAGGAGTTTAACAAGACAACCGGCAACATGAACTTTTTCATATGCTATGTAGCTTAGGTCGCCGTGTTTAAATAATAATAATAATAATAATAATAATAATAATAATAATAATAATAATAATAATAATAATAATAACAACAACAACAACAACACCAAATTTCCATTCTGTAGATAATCTCTAGGGTACCTTACTCAACTGCATTCAGCTCACAGCTAGCACTCGTCTATCCAACAATACGATGGAGTTAAAAATAATAATAAAAAAATGATCGGAATTACGAGTATTTACATTACCTATCAGTTTTATTTTTCGTCTCACCGTACACCAAAGAGCTCTGAATGGACGTAACTACTAAAAACACAAAAGAAACACACCATTAGAAGTTAAATGTTTGGCTCTGTTAGTTTTTCGCTTGACCGGCCCGTGAACCACGGTGGCTTAGTTTGTGGTTCAATGGATTTCAACCAGAGCGACCTAATTAAACAAGGAACCAAATCGCTGTAAAATAAGCAATCTTTAGTATTATACTTACAGCGATCTATCACACAGTCTTTAGATAGTGAGTAAGAACAATATTATAAATAGAAAATCTCTTAGTGTGCTGTGGTCCGGATCATGACACGCGAGTATTAAACAAAGTGGGAGATGCATTAATCTTTACGTTCGACGCTTCGAGGATCCGTGTCATTGCTGCTCTCTATGCAAAATGAACATAAAAAATCAACGGCGTTGGTTATGAAAATTTCATTAAGAAGAAAACTGCTATGACTTGGGATGAGAGAAAAAAAGACATTTATACCTGACTTGTACAGTACATTTAAACCTCCTTAAGCTAAGATAGTAACCTTAAAAATCAGACGAAGAAAATCAGGCGAAAAGTATTACAAACGGAACATGAGTGTTCTACTGAAATATCATTTTGAGATTTCACTATAATTAATATAAAGTAGATCTAACATAATGAAAATTAACAAAATACAAAATAAAAAGGTTTATGATATCAATTCTGGATGGAGTGTTGGGCCTGTATTACTGTGACATGTGTTTGAGAGTTCGGTCCTTATTGTGCTGGAAAGTGAAAACAAAACGTAAGCACTATCCATATTAAAAGTAATGAACTGGAAAGACTCACCACTTATAGACAAAACAATAATGAAGTGGAGAGAAACAAAATAAATACTTGACTTATGTACATTGATTCAGGTCAATGAACAAGAATACCACTCGTCTGTCCCCGGGGAAGATAAGAGCAGAGGAGTGGAGGATAGTGGGAACAGCCCTTTCACCCATTGAACCGATACGAAGAGAACAAACAAAAGTGATTAAAGGGGTAGGAATAGTGTCTACTGAAATCCTTAATTAGGCGTACAAAATTGAGGTCAGAAAGCGAACATAATGTGAGAAGAATGTTCTAATGGTACTGTTTTCACTACCTTCAAAGCCACCAAGCATCTAACTGAGCGGTGCACATACATAGCGCAAAATGATAAAATTATAGGTCTTGATAAATGATTTCATTTGTTTGGGCGTTTAAAACAGCTTAACTTTGGCGATGAAAAAAGGTTTGCGATTAAAACCGATTTGGCGAATGCTAAATGCATTGAAGATGCATAATGGAGGTCGATCTGTTTGCCAGCTAGATTTAAAGACACCACAACCTGGTTTACGAATGTTCATGTCCGAGGAAAACCATTTTATAGTCAGTGTATAGCAAACGATCTTGCGTCGGATTTGTTTAAACTAAATTTAACAGAAGAAATTGGGAGGTGTATAAAGCTACAATTTATGTAGGCTACATGTGTTTTCTTTCATGTACATTTTTCCGATGTTTGTAAAATTTGACCTATTTTTTCTAGACTAGAGTGCACTTTGATATTTTGAAATGTTTGACTGAATTCAATTTCAAGATGAGCAGACGAAAGGCAGACACTTTTTAAATCGAAACTGTAGACATAGAAGTAAATGAAAACATTAAGAAAAAGAAAAAAAAGTGAACAGTTTTGTTTAAAATGAAGGCGAATGAAATGCTCTTGTTAAAAGGTCATGATTGTCATTTCAGGAAAAGTAAATGGGCTAGATAATTTTAAGACACCTAACAGTCATAGACAATTAAAAGTTAAAATCTACTTTAAAGGAATTTCTTGTAAAAACTACAATCAAATATTTTAAGGAGAACTCTTCAAATTATGTTTTTACTGATTAAACCAGAATTTTATAAATACAGTGGTATTCATTTTTTCGAACTTTGATGGTTGAAAATAGATAACTTGAAAATACTGGCGCTATTTCGAATTAAAAATCGGGCTGATATCAAGGGCAGTGACTGATGGTCAGTAAATTCAGTAAGTTCTAACTGTTCTATTTTTTATTAAAGTGCAATACATTTGATATATGTTTCAAGATTAGATTTACTAGACTCAAAACACCAATGATATTGGGGAATTGATATTGAAATCTTTTTAACTTCCATTTAAGTTATTATAGTTTTCGACATCAGCTTTGCTCAGGAAAAAATGTTAGGTTTTTGTTTGCGTTTGTAATTTGCAATGTAGCCAGCCTTCCCCATAGAAATAAAATGTACTCAAAGTGAAAAATTAGAACGTAAAATGGCTTAAGATCTTTATCCTTTTGAATAACATGAAATGGTTTAAGGCACTAAAAATCTAACTCGTACATAAAAAGCACACCGAAGTAAGCAATTCTAGAATTTCCTGACCTCGTTTCACTGGTAGTTTCAAATTGGTTTTGGTACCGATTTCATTGACAAATAAGGAGCGCATGCTCGCACACAAACAGATAATCTACACACACACAGAGAGAGAAATATCGATGATGTATTGTTTTATTGCTCGCAACAAGAGAGTCTCCCCCGAGGTCCCATTCCACAGTCTACGATATCTATAATATCTGCGGGGTTCTCACACCTGGGAGCACACACGCCTCCCTGTTGCCTGCATTCCCATCTGTCTTGTAGCATGGCACCTAAGGAAAGGCAAAAAGTTGAAAGTTTTAAGAAAATAATCGAAGGATTTTTTTCTTTCTTCAGATGGTGTTAGCAGTTTGAATTAGAATTTAGAATTTGGAGGCGCTAAGTTCATTTAAGCTCGAATGCCATGAGTGTTTTGTATGACCGATTTACCTGTGTAATTAATTATTGTTCATGCATTCTATACAAAACGTAGTTTCAATTCAGAAATATTCACCACGTTAACTTCTGTAAACGCCAAGCAATTTAACGTCCCGATTCAAACTGGAAAAGGGAACAGTTATTGAATCACTCTGTTTTTTTAAATAAATCTTTCACAGCTAATAACCATATACCTGGTATTGTTAAAGATTGGTTACACCATAGGAGTGCAAAGGCAAAGATGATGTTAGAAAAGATACCCAATCTATGGTGACAGTTTTCGTAGTATAATTTAAATGCTTTAACACATTTTAAAGTTCTGCTTTCATTTGAGTCTGTCTCTGCCTCTCTGTCTGTCTGTCTCCCCCTTAATCTAAAAACATTGCACATTGACTAAAGCATCTCGCATTTGTACCTGCTGGTTTGATAACATTGTCAACCACAGACATCGCCATATCCCTAAAATCGGATACTCCACTTGAGCTGCTAGAACCACCTCTCCGCCGAGGCAAGGTTGGTGGTGCAATGGTAACCGGTTCTGGTTCCAACACAGGTGGTTCGGTTTCCGGTTCTGGTGTTAGAGGAACCGGTTCTGTGGTTGGCTCGATTACTGGCGAATCACCTCTTGCTCGAGGCATACCCATGGGAATTCCGAAAAGGCCAATAGTGGCATCTGTCGAGTAAAGTTATGTTTCCTTGTTACAACTAACTCTTCTTTTTAATTTATTAAGCCTTTTTCAAAGCAAGCTAGTCTAAGAGGTCTGAAAAAAACTTTTTAGAAGGCAAAGATAATAATCAATCTAACAGGAATATTACGTTAAGAAGCACAAACAATCGTCTTGACGCCTCACCCCAACTGGCGTTGTGAGCTTTTCGATGATATCACTGCAAAATGATAAAGTATATTGTATCCTAATGTTTACTTTTCAAAAGGGTTATCTGTGATAGAATAAAACACTGCCGTTTTATCCACTCTTGCCAATGTCACCTTTCCTGTTGCTTCCTTGTTTTTATAATTTTCTTTCATCGTAATAAAAACGTTTAAAGGCAAAGTATTTTGATTTTATAGGAGGAATGCAAAAGTTAACTTTTCATGGGTGAGGCTGTGACCTAAAATCGTTTTGCATGGGAGATAACTTTTGGGGCAAAAATGTTTCACTCTTTCAGCCTTAATATATTATTTGGTTGATGTTTAAAATAAAAATCTTCTTTTTTTTGAAAGAGATAGAAAAAAAAACAAAAACAACCACTGCTTCAGTTTGTTTTTAACTCAGGGAATTATAACCAAGCCATGAGTTGCTTCGTATGAAAAAGACAAACTTTTTAAAAGCTTTTGTCAAAACCCCATACGGTTAAAAATGTTACTAATTTCAAGTCAGTATTACTCAAGATTATGAGTTTTGTGCTCAAGATAGTGGTTATAGTAAAAAAAAAACGTCAGTATTGTTTTTAGCAAATGAACGTGCTCAGGTTATGACCTCTTTAAGTTCAAGTAAGATCGTGTGGTTTATTTCCAATAATAAAATATTCTATTCAGACACCAATTATGACAAGGCATTACACTAAAACTGCCAAGGACCTTTTGTTACAGTTTCATGCATAGAAAATAGGAGAATTGGTGCCGTAAAACTGCCAAAATGGAAGAGCAGATCGATTGACTGGACATGGGATTATTTGGTGTTTAAGAATTTGGTTTTATAGAGTTTGCCTCGAGTAATCTCCTTACCTGGCAAAATATCTGGAATATTCCTGGCCAAGGGTCCGCCTGTAACTGGAGACTCGGGTGGGAAAGACTGTGGAAGTACAGGCAGTGATTGGTTCTGTGGCTGCGGTGGCTGCGGTGGCTGTTGTTGTTGTTGAAGCAGCTCCTGCTGTTGCTGACGCCACTGCTCTATTCTAACCCTGAGAAAGTTCTGAAGGAAAGTCATCCAACTAGGCATTTCCATCGCCCTGCTTCCTCCGGTGCTTCTTCCAGACCAAGTTCTGCTACCGCCCGCTTCTGCGCTCCCCGCACCACTTGCTCCATTCATCCTACGATTGTTTCTGTTAAAACCAGCCATTCCTCCTCCACGACTGCCCATGCCTCCAAATCCTGTACCTCCTCTCTCTTCCATCTCCTCCTGCCACTCTTCGGCATCTTCTCCTCCCATCCAAGACGCGCCAAAGCCCTCTCCTCCTCCTGAGCGCCAGTTTTCCTCCTGGCCGAGCCACTGTGCGGCGACAGAGTGTTGTTGATTGACCAAGCAGGTAAAGAATACAAATACTGAGAGCACTAGAATGGTCCTGGAAGACGTGACGGGGGCCGCGCAGACAGTACTTGTCGTCAGTGAAAACATCATCTTCTTCAGGTAATATGGTTATGCTTGCGCTATAAAGGGTTCTCGTTATTCTTTGGTAAGTTTGCTTCACACGAACTTTGACTTGTAAAATGAAAAATGCTTGTTACTATATATTCAATGTCTCTTTGTTTGAAGATTGGCGTTTGAGTTCTTGGCCACTGGTTTTCTACTTAAAATGTTTACTTTCAGTTTGCTTAATATTAAGTTCTTATACGGTTCTATCTCTTGATAACATATGTGAGTCTTCCTATGCTGCGTAAACTAAAATTAGTACAACTTCTTCCTTCTTCCCTAACAAAACAGGCTATGATAGATCATCCATCGAGTAACCAGTATTTATAATGGCAGGCAACGCCGGATTGGGGGGAGGGGGGGGGTTGCATTAGATTCAGACGTCAGTGCTTTCATCTTGAGGTTCGCCGCAAAACATAGTCTCGTAGTTTCTCCTAACAAGGCGACGGATGCATCGCAATACTTCCTAGTACACTGACGTCAACTATTTTTACAATTTTTGACCTCGCTCTATTGGCTAAAACGCGGCTGATCAGATTAGTGTTAAATAGAGGTAAGTATCTACATGGGAGATTTGCCCGTGCGACCTCGTCCCAGGCGTACCTGGCGGGTCATGACCTCGAAGCTTGTCAATCACTGTTACTCGCCAAATTATAAGCCCTGAGGCGGGTCGAATGTAAGGGGACATTTTTGTAAAAAAATTTCTAATGAGGAAAGGATGATTGCGAGAGCATAACCGCTAAGAAAGAGAGAGAGAGAGAGAGAGAGAGAGAGAGAGAGAGAGAGAGAGAGAGAGAGAAATGGGGTGGTGGCGTATAGGAGAACATTCCTTTCTAAATAAATCGTCCAATGAGTTGACGTATTCAATCTCGTGTGACAAAAGATGGTGAAAGATTTTCCACAGCAAAATTTCATATTGCTGTAGATATTTATCTCATTTTTATGCGTTGTTCTTTGGGATTTCCAAATAATATTTTCCCACTCTCCCCTGAAAAACGCAGTACTTTTTTCTGTTCATCTACTGCATTTAGATTTTATCGACAAACTTAGTGTCAGTAAGTGCAATCAAACTTTATCTTTCTTCCTGTCAGATTAGGCTCTACATTATACCCTCTTGCTTCGACAAAATGGAAGATTTGGTTAGGTTTTTGAATTTTAACGTCTCTTTTCAACTACAAGGTTATATTAGAGACGGCGCTTGGGACAATTGAAAGCATGCTGCCACACTGTGATGTAAGGAGCGCTTACATACACCACACCCAGTCACATTATCCTGACACCGGGTCGACCAGACTTAGCACTAAATCCATAATGCCAGAAACTAGGCGGATCAGTTGCTAAAACCAATTTTAAAGTCCTTGGTTTGACTCGGCCGGGGATCGAACCCACACCTCCCGATCTCTGAGCGAGTGTCTTACCGCTAGGCCACAGAACCGGTCAAAATGGAAGAAGTAAGAGATCTGATATAAGCATAAACATGTCAGCGTATTAATATTTTGTAAACGTGTTCCGGTTGCTCGTTCTGTCCTCTGAATTAGCTTTTTTTAAATTTCTATGCGCTTTCTCTCTCCATCTCTTTCCCTCGCTGTTTCTAAACAACTTCGCTCTTTGTCCTTAGCCGTATGCGTATCAGCCTCAATATAGCATGCAGTCACCTTTGCCGGAAATTTTTTTACCTCCTGAGTCTGAGCTATCATTTGCATTTGCGCAATTAGAAACAGGTAAGAATCTCGAATGTTTCAGATCTCATTTAAAATAGTTTGTGTAGGTACTTTTGAACTAAAAAGCTATTTTCCTTTTCTCTCGGTTCTCCAGTACCCTATTATCTTCGTGATTTTACACTAAAAAATGTATACTTTTAAACATTTTATTTGGTATTACTATATATGCCTTTTTCTTTGCAATTTAATTGAATCAACTAATTATTCTATAATTCATATAACAAAATGCTTTTTTTTTGATAATTTGAATAATTCAAATAACAAAGTTGCTATATTTTAACTGCTAGTAATAATATTGATATTCCCCGCTGTACCCTATAGGTTTTTAATCTCTGTAACTATTATCTAAACACCTTGTCTCTTGCCTTGAAAATAGAGATAAATAAAACTGACCGGCATCTTTCACATGATCATTGCTGTTTGTGCTGTATTAGGTATCAAACGTGCTCTAAGAGCGCTAATTTACGTTTTTAAGTTTCTACCATGACCATGGAGTATCCCTTAGAATAATGTGTCAAGATACAGACAGGAAGAAAGGTGGAAGAGATTAGTGTTTTACTAAGACTTACAAGGCCTTGCTGAGATTGAGGTCGACCCTATTTAAATCTGAGCCACCATGCTTGTTTAGCTAAAAACAGGTAGTGCAATCAGACAAATATAACTATGCATCATGATGTTATATTTTAAAAAAGTTTTAACATAGGCCTATTCATGATATATGCTGTCGTACTTAAATGTATAGATGTATGGATCTCTTTTTAAAACGGTTTTTGTAAATGTCTTACATACATATGTTATTTTTATTGAATTTAAATGATTGAAAGTGTGAAGCAAATAGAATAACGCAACAATGATGATAGTTGTGCGCTGCGAAAATTTTAACACATTTTAATCGATGTGCGTTTCTGAAGTTGCAAAATAATTACCTGATTCTTAGATGTGGATAACTTCATTTAATCATGCTTTTTCTAGAAATTTCTGCCTGTAATAGCCAGATATGGTACCCATCTACAACCAGTTCCTCGGTTAGTGTTTTAACAAATAGCATTTGGTTTTTATGTTTTGTGTGCATGGATTAAACCAGCACCCGAACGATCCTAAATTGTGAAGAAAATGTGTTTATAGACTTATTGCTATGTTAATATTTATCGCTTATTTAAACAATTACAGTTAATGAAATTTTATATTGTTACAATATATACATCTTAGCACTTTTTGAAATTCGTTTAAAATGTATTATTACATTAATTTTAAAACGTAAAACAAAACGCATTGATGAATGTAAGTTTTGGGATATGAAAAATTTCATTGCCTTGAAAATACAAACATAGGGATAGGGGATAAAAATTGAGGTTAAGAGAGAAAGAGAGAGAGAGAGAGAGAGAGAGAGAGAGAGAGAGAGACAAAGAAAGAAAGAGAGAGACAGAGACAGAGAGACAGACAGAGACAAACAGACAGACAGACAAGCAGAGACAGAGATAGAAGGGTGGAGAGATAGAGAGAGTAGTAGAGAGAGATAGGTAGAATGGTATCGAGAGAGACATGTAAAAATTACTGTTAATCCTGCTTGGTTTGATGAGGAAGTACAGTCAATACCTAATTTATAATGGAAGCAAATTTTTTCTAAAATTACCTTTACAACATCAAAAACCTACTAGATTTGTTCCGTTTTATATTGGTTTTCAAGGCATTATGACATTTCCTTGCTTCATTATATTTATGTTACTTTCAAATGGGATTTTTGCACGTGATTTTTATGGAGAGGATTGGATAAACATGTTAAAGATTAATTGAAAAAAAAAACCTGAAATGGTTCTTTTTATACATTCTATCATGATATTGAAAAAAATCTTTACTACAATCGATCGTAAAAAAAAAAACCGGAGAGAATTGGTTTATTTGCAAGGAATAACGCATTAAAGGCATTGAAAATTAAAAGTATTGTTTAATTACATATTTTTCTCTAAAAACATCAATGTTATAAATAGTTTACAAGAATATATAGGATTTTGGAGATAAGTTAAACAAAACAATTTAACATAAACGCATTTTAAAAAGATAACTGCTGTTTTCTGTTATAATTATAACTTTCTTCCGCACAATCTTTTTGAAAAAGGGAAGTGCTCAAGTAGCCGTGTTAATTGACCTAACCCAACAAAGAGCGAACAGCTTAGAGAAAGCAATCTTTACTTTTTAGAGCCTCTGAGCTAACAATGAAAAAGTATGCTGGGAAGCTGCCAATGTTTAATAATGTGAGGTTATCTTATAAAAGGTAAAACCCCTTCCCGTGACCTCTCTTATGTTCTGTGAGTGGGTAGAGGATGGTGCATGAGTAAGGTTTTATGTTGATTATAACCTATTCAGGACAGTGTTTCCCTTGTATCTTTATTTTTTCAAGATCTGGCAGTCAAACTATTTTGTATCTCAGAGTTAAAATCACAAAGTTCCATACAAATTGACTTCAAACTATCGTGCGTCAAGATACAATAATTATTAGGATCTCCAGAAACTTTTTATTTGTGAGATGCAATCGTTTTTTAGATTTGCCAACTTTTCCTATTTAAAATCAGATTGCAACGCCGATTTAACGCCATGTGCCGCTCAAGCTAAAAAAGCAAACGTGTGTCTGTACTATTCATCGTATATGGAGATGCGATAGTTTGCTCCCCTTGTGCTGTTCTATACTGATAAGATAAGATAATTCTTTATTAATCCCCGTGAGGAAAGTCAATGTACATAGTATAAAAATCCTGTGAAAACACATACACAATTTACATAATATAAAGTGTATAATAATAATATCAAAGTATAAATATAAATATTTAAACATGGGGTGTAAATAAGTTCGTATATGTAATTTAATACATGCGCTTTAATATGGTGTAAATAATATGGTCATATAGGGATTTAGGGCTTTAATATGGTCGAATTAAATTATAAATTTGACATAAGGAATGATGTTGCTTCACTTACAAATCTTAGTAAATAGGATGAAAAATTCAAGAAAAAAGTTTTCATATTAAAAGTTTCAAAATCAATTTGATAAAACAAATATGATAATGTGATTGAGAATCATGGTAGGAGACTGGGAGCCTGGTAGACAACAACTACGTGGGCAAGTGACTAAGTAAGCAAGAACACACACATTCCCACATTCAATCGGGTTTAGACGATCTGCCTACCGTGTCCATTCACTAAAAATCACTCGCAAACGCACGGTCCCCTGTTAAAAGTATTGTTAAAAGTTGTAATAGGCCTGGGTATGAAAGAAGCAACGTGTCTGTTCGTTTTGGTTTTTAGTAACTTGAACCTTCCACTGCGTACTATCCGCCTTTAGTCGTGTTCTTTTCTAATAAAGAGGGAGACAGCGAGAGAGAGACAGAGAGAGATAGAGAGAGAGGGAAGAGAGAGGGGAGAAGGAGGGGAGCGAGAGAGGAGGGAGAGACAGAGAGAGATAGAAAGAGAGAGACAGAGAGAGATAGAAAGAGAGAGACAGAGAGAGAGAGAAAGAGAGAGACCTAGAGAGATAGAAAGAGAGAGACAGAGACAGAGACACAGAGAGAGAGAGAGAGGGGGGGGGAGGCCAAAACTGTGACTTGATGGCATAAATTACATCAGAAACAAAAATGTATTTTTACAACAATTGTATTTCCGACATTTTATAACACGGAGCTTTAAACTCGCTGCATCTCTCATTTTTATCTGAGACTAGGACTATCATAAGACGGCAGTTTTTCGACATTTTAACACAAACGCAACGTTGCGATGTATGTTTCTTCATCATTGTATACATCACGATGAAATATGTTGATAAAAAGAGTAAAAGTTCCATTTGTTAGAAGTACTTAATTTCTTAAGCGTATTACTTTTAAAAATCATAATACTTTATATAAGTAATTTTTTAATTTAGTCCTTTACTGGATTCGAGTACCAAGGAACGAGAGGTACAGTTGGCAAATGACATATATTGGTAGTTTGATATTGTTTTACACGCTGACTTACTTCTTCTAAGTTTAGACAGACTGAGCTATTCAACAAAATGCTTTATGGGCTCAGAAGAAATAATTTGCCCGAACTGAGGATCGATTCTGGAACCTTCCTGAGGTCTTGGAATCGAATCCAGACCTCTAGCATGAAAATCTAATTGCAATCTTTGCCTTCCTTTCATGAGACTTTGTGAGTCTGTCGATGTTTCCTTTAATGGGCACACTTGTTGCCAAAAGAACTAAACGAAACCAGTTTTTAAAAAATAATCTATCAATGGTCTATTAGCATTAAAAAGGTAAGAGAATCGATAGGCGTTCATTGTTTGAGAAAGTTACTTGTTTACAAAATTGGGCGAAACAAGATGAATGACCGGTAGAAAGGTATGAGACTAGCGGTATAGCGAATATTGTGTTTAGCAAATGAACAACCAAATGGTTTAGCTCTAAGTGTAAATCTAGACCTGGACCTAGTCATCCCATGACCCGTATTTTATACATTTTAATGAAGTTACGATTTAAAACTACGATTACATGTATAAGAATTTCTAATATTAAACCTTGTGTTGTAAATTTTATCAATTTAATTCCTAAGACATAATGTCCACCTGAAAATCTTGTTTGAGCATAACAGAGGATAGGTAACGCACTGTTCTTGCTATGAGTAGTCCCCTTGTTAGGTGACTCTATAGCAATTCCCTTCTCTATAGCTCCATCACTTCTAGTGGCATATCATATATATTTCACAAACATAGAGCTACGTTTTCAAACAATCCTGCGAAACATTTGCTGAAAAATACCATTTAAACAACTGTAAAATCGTTTAACAGCAATTGTAGACCAAACCAAAGAAATCACAAGTTTTCTTGTGTTGAAAACTGGACAATGCAATCTTGAAAAAATATTAGGTATAACTATGACCAAATAGACGTTGGCACATAGATTGGCGTGTGGTAATTACTCTAAGCGTGGCTAGAGTAGGCTGAAATCTCAATTTCATTCGTGCGGTAAAAAGTCCAGCAAAGAAATTTTAACTAAATTTAAGCTTGGAAAAATATGAAGTTGATTAACTTTTCTTGGCCGACGTAAATCTTTCACTCTCATTTTAATAATAATAATAATAATAATAATAATAATAATAATAATGATAATGATAATAATAATTAAGTTATTTTCCAGCACCTCTTCATACATGTAGGCTCGAAGCTCTTTACAATAGTCTGTCTATCCAAACAAACAACGCTGACATAATGACAATTTTGTACAAACATATTCCATTAACAATTGAAACTAAGAAAAAAAAAAACAAGAGGTGCATGTACAAAAATTAAAGAAAAAAGAAGGATAGACATTGACCATCGGTAGCTGGATGGGTTTTCGAGACAAACTTATTTAAGTCTTCATGTGCCGTGAACAAATATGTTTTCAATAGTGTCTTAATACTGATTTTACAGAAGTAGCCTCCCTGATGGAAAGGGGAAGGGCATTTCATACTACTGGTGCACATTGTACAAAAGCTCTATTGCCTTCTTTTCTGGACGGTTTACATGGAACTGACAACAGAGCTTTATTACCTGATCTTAAGTTGCGAGTAGGAGTGTACAAACTTACAAGACATTTAACATAATAAATTCTCAATAACTTTTTCTGTAGCTGAAATTGAAAAGACGGGTCTAGAGTGTAAGGAAATACCGGTAGGTCAAACGAGTTTAGAGAAAATTAGTCGCACTAGCTAAGCTGCCACTTCCACGAACGGTGAAAAATAATGACAGCTGATTCAACCAACTGATAGGTATTCCTATACTCAAAAACTGATGTTAAGAGCGCAAAAGAAAAAAAACCCTTCTAATGAGTTATGTCATAAATCCTGTCCAAATGTTGATGTTTTAATCATAAGATAAAACTGTCTAAACCCAGATCTACATGCAGTTTCAGACCCCAGTATAGATCACATGTAAATATTATCTCGATATAGATATAGCTTTTCAGCCCATATCTATGTTTAGAACTTGATCTGAATGTAACCACATTATTTAGAGAACAATTTTAGCCCATAACTACCGGGACCGATATCTACATGAAGGTCTAATTATAGATCTGTGTAGGCTATAGATTTAATTTTTTATCTATATCTACCATCTAAGCCTGGCTCTATGTTTAGCTCCTCAAGGTATTTGAGAACAATAGAGACCTTTAGCACACGCACCGTGTCTCACTACGCGTACGTGAAAATCGGGAAAGCAGATTGAGTTACTATAAAAATAATGAAACCAGTTTCTAAAAATAGACCCACAGACGTTCTATTTTTAGAAACTGGTTTCATTATTTTTATAGTAACTCAATCTGCTTTCCCGATTTTCACGTACGCGTAGTGAGACACGGTGCGTGTGCTAAAGGTCTCTATTTTGAGCTTTTTAAAAACTACCTCTTTAGGAAAGTTTCTATGAAATTTCATGCAAATCTTTAAAATCAATCAAGATCTAAGCTACAAACTATATCAAATTCTAGCACTTATCTATATTTAGCACACCTTAAAATGTTTGCTCTCTGTGTTTTTTGTTTATGGCTAAGTGTTCTTGTGCTTCCGGATTCAGATGGTTGCCTTTGATGAGATTTGGATTTTCCCGTTCAAAGCTAGTCGCTTAGAGAGGTTAAGCAAGGACCTTCGCCATTAAACATCTTTTTGAAGGAGCGTAGTGGCGACATGGTAAAAGCTATGGTTTTCTCAGTGGCAAGGTGGTGGGTGCCTAAGCTACCATAACTCGAAGGTTCGGACCATAATAAAACCAGACATTTCGGGCATTTCCACTAAAAGCCTACTCATCGTCACTGATAATTTCATCTTGAAAATCTTTCTGCCATTAACTTTGTTTTTAGATTAAAGTTATATGCATAGTGCAGTTAACTGCATACAGGCAATGCGTCTTATAAGTGTTAAAAAATTGGATAACTTGTCAAATTTTTGTTCTGGAATGAGTATCATGTAACTTTATGATACGCTGGACATTAAGACTAATGTCTCAAATGTAACATAAATGGTACTTTTCTTCGTATCATACATTATACGATGGGGACAGTACAAGGTTAAAAAATGCGTCTCAACGAGACATAAACGCACGTTCATTCTGTTTGCTGTTTGGCGCGATACACTGTTACCCACACCGTTTATGGCAATCTCTCTTTTACAAAATTGTTGATATTCAGGATAAAACATTCATTTAAGGTTGAAAATGGTCCAGAGCTCTGCAAAGATATTCTGTTCGGATTTTTATTGACAGGTTTGTTTTTACCGATGAGCTTATAGACTTATTCCATATTAATTCCTGATAAGCTTAGCTGATGATTATTCCTATTGCGTCTAAAAAACCTGAAATAATTCCTACATTTGGATGAATGATCCTCGTCAGATGATAATCATTGTCTGTTATTGATTTTTATGATCAAAAGCAGCTTAAGAAAATGTGAAACAAAAATCAAAGGCAATGACATTATTGTGTGAAGAGTAATAAGGAGCGCGTATTGGGTACTTTACCAGTTGGATAGGAGGGACATGGAAAAAAAAACCCCTCAAACTTAAGTACTGGTATGTAAATATGTAAATCACCTGATGCACCAAATAGCGTAATTTTTTGTTGTGTCTTAGTTAGGAAAAATGGTCGGTGAAATTAATTTATTCTATCATGCTTTATTAAAACGGTGTAAATACCAACTAGAGATAGATTTAGCTAAAAGCAATCGGCTGTGTCAATAGCAAATGTGTGAAGAATGATTAAATAAAGCACTTGTCTTGTGTAACGTTTACTAAAGACGTATTTATAAAAAGAAAGTAATAAAAAATACACTGTCAGTGACGTTAGGTATCGTCATGCCTGTCTATTGAAGTCGAAATTGCAATGACGATTGCTTCGATAGTTTTTGTTAATCTTCTTTTTAACAAATGTAATAATATTAAAGACATTGTTGTATACGGTAGAAATATATAGTATGCAAGTAATATATTATGAATAGTTATGTAAATTTTCTTAAGTTTGATGTGGAGCACGCGGGGCTCTTTTCAGGGCTAGACGTCATGTCAATATAATCTTTCTTACTCTTTTTACTATTCTGAATATTATTTTATTATTATTATTTTTTAAAAACTTAGCCATTATCAGAAATTTATTAGGAACCCTAAAATTACAAATTTTCTTGACAATGTTTTTGCACTTCATTTGTCTGTTTTTTGTTTATCAATTGAATTTTTAATTTTCAATTGTCCACGTTATCCATGTTTTAGTAAACTTGTATGAAAGAAATTGTGTAGTTTTTATTTTGTCTAGCGCTTTGAGACTTTATTTCATTGTGAAAAGTGCAATATAAATCTAGAT
>BMAT01009755.1:322611-334279 GCA_019649035.1 Elysia marginata | reverse complement strand
TCATCATCATCATCATCATCAATGAGATAAAAAAAAACGTTTTAATTTTTTTTTACAGGTGCAATAAAAATAGTACCGGTTATGTCAATAATATCAATTCAACTCAATTCTATTCATACAATTACATAAGCACATGTATTGAAAACAATCAATGCTCAATCAGGCAGATAGATTTTAACATCAACATTATTCTAAAAAACTGTTTCGAGAAAACATAATAAGCCCACTTTAATCGTGTAGACATTTTACAACTTAAGGCTAAATTTGACATGTGTATGTAGTCTAGAAATGACCGAGTAGATGGTCCTCATTGTGTCCTAGCTCAATTTTAATTGATTTTTTTATTATCATCATTATAATTATTACTGTTATTATTATAATTATTATTATTATTATTATTATTAATATTATTATTATTATTATTATCATTATTATTATCATCATTAATATTATCATTATTATTGTTGCTATTATTACTGTTATTATTATTATTATTATTAATATTATTATTATTATTATCATTATGATTATTACTGTTATTCAGATTCTTATTCTTAATCCTATTATCAATACTATTGTTATATCTCTATGAACAAGTCGAAAAACCCTTGTACCCATAAGCTACGCGTGAGGTATCTTTTTGTGTGGTGTTTCATCTATCTGTTTTCCATTTGGGACTAGTTCAGGGACGCAAATATTTTTTTTTTGTAATTGGTAACTGAAACAAGCGAAGCCAATCGAAATGTTGTGAGACTTGAGAAGTAGAAAATATGGTAAAATGGACTTTTATGTAAAAACGTATAAGCCTGAAGATTTGACACGAGATTCCAGGTTAAAGGCCAATTACGTCTGCTTTTGATGATCAAAGGCTCTACTCTTGGTTTACTTCTCTAGCTATCATCATGCGAGTTAGATCTTTAGCCCCCCACCCTATTTCTATTTTTTTTCACGCCCCCCCCCCCTTTCTCTCTCTCTCCCTCTCTCTGACTCTGAAAGGTTCTTTGAACCTGTGGTTTACCAGTTGTGATCAATAAATCGAAGGTTTTAGTTGTTTTTTTTTAAGTACTATGAACTACAGATTTGATCTTCATGAAACCTTACATAGCAAAATCAGTCATGAATCTATAGTTATTGATATGGTCAATCAGCCATTGTGTGAATTAGATGTCTACAAATTTTCCAGAAGTTTCATTACGAGCATTCGGTATATTTTATGATACGGTACTCTGAAATAAAAGAAGACTTCTTTGCCATAAAAATTACAGCTTTTTAAAGGCTGCTTTTATTTGCTAATCACATATAAGTAGGTTCCATTGGAATCTACCGGAATCAAACAAGTTGCAGTTTAATGAGACAGAATACTTTTATCTTTACTTCGATACGCTGGCAGGCACAGACACTCTATTTCAGAGTGGTTTTTTTCGCGCCAACAAAAAGATCCTTGAAATGTTCTTTTAAATCCCACGGGAAAGAAAACACAAATTTATTGATTTTAAGGATTTGATGACATTTGTGGAAAAATAAAAATCGAAAACTATAGCAACATGTAAATACCTTAACAAATAAACAATGTATTTTTGTAGCAAGCTGGACATTAAAAGATGTTCGTGTACTAGATTAGGGGCTTTACTGACTTTGAAATTCATATATATAGATAGATAAAGATTAGGTTCACAATTCAATATAAATCAAATTTACTTCATTCGTAAAGCAACTTACTAAAAACAGTCGAACTTCCTCAATGTTTTATAAATATTAGGAACATATTTTTGGACGGCAATTAAAAAAATACTGTGAAGCGGAAAATCGGCTATTTGAGATAAAAGTTCGCCTCTTTACATTTCTGTTGCTTTTGAAAAAAAAAACTTTGCTGTAGAACGGAAATCCTTTACTGCCATACGTTATGACCAATCTTTCCCAATATCCTACAACAGTACAAGCGCCAGAGTTATTGGGCTGTCGGAAATACTTTTGAATCTAACAAATATGGAATTATCATTAGAAAACGCTACCACAATTATCTCAAACAATACTCAATTTGAAGGAAAAGAAGAACTTGAGCCTTTTCTGATAAAACATTAGATACGTTGAATTTTTTTTTCAAACGATGTGGTTGAAAAGATAAAAAGTGATTGAGATCTAAAGTTTTTAATTTTGTTTTCATAAAGGTTCTAAGTACAATAGCACATTAAGCCATTGGTTAATGGTTTTAACTGTAAGAGGTTAAAAACTTTGTAAGGTATAAATTCACAGCTCTCTTGCGACTTATATGTAATTTGTCTTCTCCTGTCTGGTAGAAGTTTTACACTTAAAGTGTATTTTTTCCAGATAACCTGTAGCAATGAATGAGTAAATCCAAACAATCCTTTTGAATTTAGGATTCTAATTAGCTTTAAATGAGAACAAAGACATTTTTGTCTTCAAGATATTTAAAGTATAGTTTGTAAAATGTCCTAACTTACTTAAAATTTTGTTTAAAATTGAATTAGGTGGCAAGCGTGGCTCCCAAATAGGCTGTTATTAACTGTGAAAATATATTTTATGGCATTAGCTGTGAAAAATATATCTTGTGGCATTAGCTCTCAAAATATATCTTATGGCATTAACCTTGAAAAATATATCTTGTGGTATTAACTGTGAAAATATATCTTATGGCATTAACTGTGAAAATATATCTTATGTTTAAACCATCTTAAAGATAACCCTTTAAACGTTAAAAGCATGTAAGTTACCCAAGTTATTGATCACCTAATCTCAACATTAGGTTTTGCTGCTCTTAAGCCTAGACAATACTGGGCTGACGATATTCAAGTTATTTTAAATTTACCTCTGTCTCAGAGGCATAAATTGTATAAAAACGAGGCAGTCCAGTAATCTTATTTTATTTACACAATATGGTGCTCAAATTATCTTTAAAAAATGGATGCGAACAGACAAATGAGCTTTTGCAAAAAAATAAAAATTCATAAGACTACATGAGAACAAGCTGCAGATAAGTACTACACTGGTACTTTTGTTGAAATCGCATTGTCGTCTCTCTTCAGTTCAGATTAAAAATATCAACATTTTTAAGCTTTACTGTTTTCTCACTTTTTCCAATAACTAAAAAAGTCAAATATTGCAAAGCAAAACAGTCCTCTGCTCCAATCAAGTTGTTGTTTTAATAAAATTGGTTTCTGGACCGTTTTGTTCTATTATGCTCATTCTTTACTTTTAACTCTGAAAATCTTACAATGCTCCAGATCTGTTTTTATGTCTTCTTCGTCAATCTTTTTCGAGTTTTTGAACTTTTAAATTAAAGAGAAAGTATTACGCGGAACGAACATATTTTTTATTCCAGTGATATATACATAGTATTTGTGGTCAGAATAAATAGTTGAGGCAGCCACTGCGCATTCCAATGATTAAAAGACTTTAAAAGTATGAAATTAGCAGTGGAGAGAAGTAGGCTTTTTAGTAGAAATGCCCGAAACATCTGCCTTTAGTATGATACGAACCTTCGACATAAATGCTGCGGCACCCACCGCTGTGCCACTTAGAGAAACATAGCTTATACCATGTCGCCACTAAGCTATGTTCACATTTCCATACCTTTAGTTTAGCACAAAAAAGGCAAAAACAAAATGGCCGTCTTAACCATTCAGAACGGTAAATCTTTCTCACAGATATAAGTAAACTTCATCCAACAGCCTATGTCGTTTAGTGCCTGATAATCGTATCGAAACATTCCGCAATTTTCGCTCCCATCATAATTGCTCGGCTCTCCTGGGTAGAAAACATCGTTTTTCTGCTGACTAGTCAGCATTTCATTATCTGACCAGATGTGGTATGATTGGGAAGTCACAAACTCGAAACCAACCCACACGCTGGAGATGGCCATATGCCGAATAATGTTTAATTTTGCCACGGTTTTGACAGGGGCTAGATAAGCTCCCACGGCAGCGCAATTAGAAGTTGCCTCCGCTTGTGTGACAAAATCTGTGTTGAAATATCTCAAACAGATCAGCTCTCCGCCAGTGTGAGCCAGTTCGATGATCTCAAAGCCGTCGCCGCAAACATCACAGGAAAGATAGAGGTCTCCCTCCTCAGGTTGAACTGGTTGCGCCCCTGGAGAAGATGGTCCTTCCAACCAAAGGAGAGGCGAGCAATGTTTAGACTCCTGGCTGTACAGAAAGCCTGCGGAAGTCGGAAACACCGAGTAAGAACGACGAGCACAGTTGAGTACGCTGGAAGTGTTACTGAAGCTTGTGGAAGTTAAGCGCTTGGGGACGAAAGGGAGAAGAGAAGTCTGGTTCTCTTTTTTGTAACACAATACTTTTGTGTCAGATTGTGCATACAGGCAGGAAGCCATCGCGAGAAGGACCCCAAAGAAGGGGAGAGACTTGTTTAAAATAATTATATTAATCATTCTGGTGAATGGGTGTCCTTGCACTGCCTGAAATATAGATAAACCAAAAGCAATGGTACTCATTTTGTTGTAAAACTGCATTGAGGCTAAGTTTAAAGATGTCTATGTCGTCCATATTTAAAGTTTTACAGCCTTAAGTTTTGGACGCAATACCAAACATCGCGCGATACAAAAACCGCTTTGTTATTGGAACATGAAACGTTTTCTGTTCCCTTCGAAAAAAGCTTGAGAGACGGAACAAAAAGAAATACGTGATTTTAAAATTAACATAATTATACCACAACTTGGCCTCTCCTAACTTTATTTGGTCCCCAGCATTTTCAATGACAATAATGAGAGATTTCAATGTAAAGTTAAAGTAGCCGCTCACAAGGTTATACTAAAACGATCAAACTTGAAAAGAAAGTTTAATAAACTACTCTTTTAAGAACTAAATCTTCTAAATGAGCAGTCGGTGAAAATGGGGTGGTAGTTTTCTTTTTTTTTTTTTTTTCGGCGTGCGTGCCAAAGTTAAAAGTAAAAAACAGCAAACAGAATTTATAATCCCGATTTAGACTTACCTCACAACGTCACAGTGTTCGTGAAGGCCTGTACTATCTTGACTTTTAATACATTTGAATCACGTTCACACGTAGATTAGAAGCTACTATTATCTCTCATACCTTCGACTTATGATTCTCTGGGAGCAGTATGGAAAACGTTGGCTGTAAGCACGCTACCTTTCTCATTTTTTGCTCCTCTTTGCTTTGTTCATTTTATTTGCCCAACATCATTGTAGTACATTGTCTAGTTTACGGTTTTATTAGCCCAACTTCTTTGTTTAAGCTCCTCGACCGGTCTCTCCTGAATTATTAAAAGCTTTGTTTTTTGTAGTAGAAAACAACTAGGTTAACTTGCTCTGCTACACTTATTTTGCGTACCTTCTGTGTCAAATGTAAAAACTTCAGGTTAATTTTGATTCATGATTTTATCCAGGTCTCTTGTACAAAATCATATAATTATACAAACAAAAAGGGATTTTTAAATCATTATTGTAACTCCTTTTATATTCGCTTTCTTTACCCAACATTCTACGCTTTCATAGAAATATTGGTTTTCTACTGAATTGTAAAGTTTTTATTTTTTCTTTGTTTGGTAATGTAAGTGTGCCGTGCCAAATCACACGAACAGGAAGTCTGCTCAACAGCAAAATCATTCTCAATCTAATCATCCTTCAGACACCTTGTTAGCGGATTTTCTCCACGATATAACCAAAAAAGCACATCAGGCGTCACATCTTAAAACATTGACTGTCCAATTGACTGCATCGTTGTTGTCAAAATATATTAAGACTGGCGGTCATTTTTAATGTGTGGCTACCGTTTTTTTTTATTTACTAGCATGATGTTGTGTAAAACACCTTGACGAGCCTGATGAAATTAAGAGAGAGCAACTTATTACTACTTTTTAGTAAAGTCTTCATAAGATCTGCACAAGTTAGAACTTTTCTCACCTATCACTGACTAACCGTTGTGTTTTATCTCAGTAATAGGTAGTGGTTTACCTATAGTTTAGCAGTACAGGATGAACTGCATTACTTTCAAGTAAAGTAAAGAGCGCTTTATTTTGTGGCGCCTAATCCACTATGTTGCTCTATGAGCTTTACAAAGGTTCCTCGACTAAACAAATTACCTTCCGAACTAACAGAGGAGTAGCAGATGAAGCGTAAAATTCTAGCATACTGACAATATCTTTTCACTGCCTAAAGCAAGTAACTTTTATAGCGCATGAGTAGGCGAAGGAATGTGTTTAAATAGTCTTCCTCCAGGACTAATCGTCGATCTGCCGAAAGCAGAACTCGGAGCCCTAATCTCTCAGTCCGAAAGGCGAGCGTCTACCCCTAAACCACAACGCCTCCAATTCTCGAATTTTCTACCATGTGACTACGACGCCACCTATTCTCGCTTTTTCTTCCATTAGACCACGACGCTACCCATTCTCGCATTTTAATTTCTACCATTAGACCACGACGCCACCAATTCTCGCATTTTCTACAATTACATCAGGACGCTACCTATTCTCGCAGTTTCTACCACTAGACCAGGTCACCACCTATTCTCGCCTCTTCTACCACTAGACCACGACGCCACCTATACTCGCATTTTCTACAATTAGACCAGGACGCTACCTATTCTCGCATTTTCTACCACTAGACCAGGACACCACCTATTCTCGCCTCTTCTACCATTAGACCCGGACGCCACCTATTCTCGCATTTTCTACCACTAGACCAGGACGCCACCTATTTTCGCATTTTTTACCACTAGACCAGGACGCCACCTTTTTTCGCATTTTCTACCACTAGACCAGGACGTCACCAGTCCTATTCTCGCATTTATTACCGCTAGACCAGGACGCCACCTATTCTCGCATTTAATACCGCTAGACCAGGACGCAAGATATTCTCGCATTTTCTACCATTAGACCAGGACGCCACCTATTCTCGCATTTAATACCACTAGACCACAACGCCACCTATTCTCGCATTTTCTTCTACTAGACAAGGACGCCACCTATATTTTTAAATGCACCACTTCAATACCGTCTAAGTTCTTTAGTCAAAGAATAAGAATGAACTGGTCAGTTATATAAACAAATCTGATGATCGACTGGATAATAAAACTGAGCTCGCTTGTATAAGTAAACTTCACCTGTTACAATCACTGTTGTATTCAGGACCTGTAGTTTAAAAGCGAGATTAACTGAGATTTATCTTTCATTGCACGCAAGTTGTGGTAATCATATATCAATATATTTGTACCGCATGTCATTAATACTTGTCTAACGTCTTTACAGAATTAGTTCAGTTTTTTTGAGAGTTTTGCGGAAGGTGATCATTTATTCGATCTCGAGTTCTGTGGATGACGAATATCACATCTATTTTTCTATTTGTCTGTCAATATCTGTATGAAATCTATCCGTTTTATTGTGTGTGTTTTTCAATAGTGATTGGTTGTTTGAATTTTAACGTCTCTTTTCAACTACAAGGTTATATCAGAGACGGCGCTTGGGACGATTGAAAGCGTGCTGCCACACTGTGATGTAAGGAGCGCTTGCAAACACCACATCCAGTCACATTATCCTGACACCGGGCCGACCAGACTAAGCACTAAATCCATAATGCAAGGCACTAGGCGGATAAGCTGCTAATACCAATTTTAAGTCCTTGATTTGACTCGGCCGGGGATCGAACCCACACCTCCCAATCTCTGAGCGAGTGTCTTACCGCTAGGCCACAGAGCCGGTCTTTTTCAATAGCAAAGGTACGAGATGACTTTTGCGGTCAAAGTTACAATGCCGAGTTTTACTTTTATGATTCACTTTCATTGTCATATACATCATATTAATTCGAATTATAAGAATTAAGCTCTTTTTATGACATGATTGAGCAAAAGGTACCAAGATGGCTCTCAACAATACTTCATGGTTACCTAATTCGCAAAAAAATTTTTTATGATGATTTTTATTTGAAAACTCTAAATTCAAGATGATAGCTATAATTTTCATCGTGCACAAGATAAGAAAATGAACTCACGTTTTAAAGAAATGTTGCTGCCTTCTTAAAAGCTTCTCTCCACTCTCCCCTGCCTCTATATCAGGGTGAAGTTAATGAGGTAGATTTTGTTGTTGGCATGGATGCAAGCATTTTTTTTTATTATAACCCCCTTGTGGGATCAATAAAGTATTCCATATTTTTGTATTTCCTGCTCCTAGCATCTTACTTTGTTGTTTTTCAAAGTAGAAGATCGTTAAACAGTAAAATAGTAGCGCTTTGTTTTAATACCGCAAACCTGTTCTAGGTCTTCATGTCAAAACAAAAATCGACTAATGTATTCAATAAGAAAAGTAAGTAATGAAATAATAAAATGAATTTCTTACCTTTTCGGAACATTGAGTAAACCCCTTAAAACTCTTTCATTGGAGCCAGTAGAACAAGTTTAATAAAATGAACAGGATCACTTATTGTACAACTGCAGTTTTTTTAAATACAATTTCATGAGAATTCGTTAATGGAGCTAATTTGACTCAAAGTACGAAATGCTGTAATATTTACTGAACAAATGAACAGGCTCAGTGTGAAATGAGCTACTCTTTTCTTTAGAATGCAAAGTTATTGGCGTTTTTCATTGCAATCAGTCAATCAGACCTTTCTGTGTGTTGGACTAAGTAACCAATCTACTTAATGTTTACTTTTACTTTAACTGCTGCGGAAAGTTAAATAGACCCTTTTTCAGTAGCAAAAAAAAAACCAAAAAAAAAACAAAAAACGAAGTGCTAGAGAAACAAGAGTAAAAGTTGGGGTTGGAGGGTTAGTTCTCTAGTTAAATAAAGTTAAAATTATCCTAGCTTTTTTCAGTTACATTTGTATATTCATTTGACTCATTATCGCTACAAAATGTGGATGCTTTTGTGGTTGATTGGAAGCAATCCACTGCTGACCGATTCTGCTTAAGACATTGTTTTACTCCTTACCTCTTCATCAGGATGTAACTAGAGAGCGTTTTTTTTCAAACTATAGTTATGTTTAATCTATTCAAAAGCTAAAATAAGCCTTTGTAAACTTCTTTTTTTTTCAATCTTGCCCTCACAAAATTTTTTTCATTTAATAGCGATTAAAATGTAACTTTAGGGCACAGATGAAGTGGACGGTATAATTGCATTGAGTGTGTTTTCAATTACCAGCAGCATTGTGTGTGATGTCCATGTTTTGATCTTTTACGTTCGCCGTTGCGTCTCGTGTGTGAACTCTTTAAAAGTAATTTATCTGTTTGTTATTACTTTAATTAAGATTGATTTCAAAGTAACATAAAAATAAAGCTTAATGTGACCAAGATTTGTGATCATCTATATCCAAAAAATCAGACGTCCAAATTATGTCTACGTGGTTCTAGTAGACACCTAGCAGAGAATTATGAAATTTACTCGATTTTGACGAGCATTATAACACATGTTCTGACGAAATTATTGTTTTTCATCCTTTCTCATTTAGTGACAGCAAAATTGTTGTCTTATTTGTTTTGTTGTCTGTTACATGCAACTTCTTACGCTTAGTTAATACTCCAGTTTTGAACAAAGAATTTTACTAAGCACTCATGTATCAAAAACTGGATGAAACGACTGACGTTTTCTGAAAATATATTAAAAGTTTTTTTTTGATAGATAAGAAAAAAAATTTTAACCCTCTTTAAAAATGCGTTTTTTTTTCGTTTAAAATTTCTCATATCTCCCTGATTTTGACTGGACGTGATATGTAATAACGTTTTTTCAACCCAGCGCATCGAAACTCTACCAGTCTTCTAGATACACCAGAGGGTGCTTTGTCATCGAAGAATCACTACCTGAGAACTTGCCTAGTAATTCTTTCCATTCGACAGCCTACACGAAAATGTTAACTAGACGAAGGTCTTTGCTGTACCTAATGGGTGCTGCGATTGCTAGAGTAAAAATAAGATGCAACGTTTGCTAGAGTAAAAAAGACGCAACGTTTGCTAGAATGCAACGTTTACTAGAGTAAAAAAGGTGCTCAAGAAAGTCCTGCAATTGTTTTTGTTCCGCAGGACAATACGTGGCCCCATAGAGCTGCCATTCCCTTTCCGGCAACACAAAACCTCGACTTTTAAAATGGCACATCATCCAGCCCATTGTCTCAACTATTCCCCATTTGCGTTCTTTTGTTCCCTGAACTGCCGAGTCAATTGAAAAGAGTTGGAATTTCGCTATTGAAAACAGCGTTTCTTGTTTGGCTACTCCTAAGAGTTTTGCTTTCATTGACTTTTAGTAGTCAAAGAACAATGAGAGAAGTATGCTGCTTTAAATGATAAAGACCATGAAGATCAGTGAAACTGAACAAAAAATTTTAAATGATATTTTGATTTCACCATTTTAAATGAGATTGATTATCCATCACTCCTCTTTTACATATATTGAAGATAGAGGGCAGAGAAATGAAGAGAGGTCCTGGAGTCGAACAAAAATTGTATTATAGGATGTTTTTCGCTAATTTATATGTATTACGAAACAATATTGCAAAACTACTTTATGTTGAATATTAGTATAGAGAGCTAGAAAAAAGAGAAACTCAGCCAAATCAAAACAAGCGTGAGGAAAAAAATGAATACAGGGCCCAAGAGACGAGAAGAAGAACAAGAGAGGAGAGAGAGAGACAAAGAAAGGAGGTGGCAGAGACAGAGAGAGAGGGGAAGGAGAAACCAATACAGAAAAGAACATACATATAAAAGTAGTACAGAGAAAAGGATAAAGAGAAAAGGAATGGAACGAGTGAGAGCATACTTTATGAGAAAATGAAAGAAAGTGTGAGTAAGAAAGGAGAGGATAAAATAGGACAAAGGAATGAATAATAGTAAACAAAATCAATAGAGCAAAATAAAATAAAAATATATCACGATCAGGGTGAGCCATGAAGAGTAAGAGAGTAAAAGATGTAAACATTTAAGTAGATGATGGCGTGTGGGCCCTTGGTAGATAAATCATGGATGAAGAGAAAATGTATGGTCACAAAATGTAGTGAAGGGGGTAAATGACATGAAAGGTAGTAAGCTTAATCGTATGATCTTATAGTTTTGAAGCAATTGGGGAGAAAATATGGCTTTTCAACTTACAGTATCAACAAAGTTTTAAAAACTGCTATCACAGATATCTTAAAATGAAATCCTTTGTAAAAGTAATTATTAATTACATAATATAACGCAGACGAGGATAGGAATAGAAATCAGACGTTGCATTTTCACACTTATAATGAGCATGTAAACAAACTTGTTTGCTGTGATACCAAATGACAAACAGACTCTTTGATTGATCGTTGGCTGCGCGGGCTTCGAATAAATTGGTTCAAATTTCGATTGGCAGGTTATTTGACTTGCAGCTATTTAACGATTTTTCTTCTGTATTTTTGCCGAACGAAGTGCGGGCCTCTCCATTGTTTTAATCCGGGTAACACGATATCGCAGTAGAGAGGACCACTGAATGATACCTCCTCTCATCTTTGTGGCAGCTCGATGCTAGCATAGGAGCAACGTCAGGGACAGAAATATGTAACGCCCAGAGCATTCGCACCCAGGAGTATGAGTTACCTTTGGTTGCAACGTTGATTTTTGTTTTTATTTGTGTAAACTGTACAATGTAGGAACTGGTGTTATTTAAGCGCAGTAGATGTAGTGTTAGTAGTAGTATTAGTAGTAGAATTGGTAGTAGTAGTAGTAG
>BMAT01009755.1:307681-320152 GCA_019649035.1 Elysia marginata | reverse complement strand
CTTTTTCTTCTTTTTCTTCTTCTTCTTCTTCTTCTTCTTCTTTTTCTTTCTCTCTTTCTTTCTTTCTTCTTCTTCTTGTTCTTGTTCTTCTTCTTTTTCTATCATTACTAACTACTACTACTACTACTACTACTACTACTACTACTACTACTACCACTACTACTAATGCTACTACTACTACTACTGCTGCTGCTACTACTACATGTAGGCCTACTACTACTACTACTTCTACTACTACTGCTGCTGCTGCTACCACTTGTACTAGGTCTTTAACTGTATAGTACTTCATGCTTAGACCTATGATTATAATCATCGTTATTACTATGTATTAATATTATTGACTTGCTGGATTTATAAAATT
Organism: Elysia marginata; assembly: GCA_019649035.1. Classification (NCBI taxonomy): domain Eukaryota; kingdom Metazoa; phylum Mollusca; class Gastropoda; family Plakobranchidae; genus Elysia; species Elysia marginata. The sequence goes on along the minus strand of BMAT01009755.1, from coordinate 319,791 downwards.
ATATTGACAATACCAGCATGTTCTACGTATGTCGAGATCATTAACTGATACCGTATCGTTTGCAGAATCATGTGGAAATAGAAAAAATTCAATAATTACAATCGTTATTTTATACTTTACTTGATCATGTCTATACAGTGCTTGAAGTATTTTATTTTGATCTAGATAGATTTCCAATGCCAAACTGTAGAGCTTTAGATCTAGCATGCCAAGATAAGATCAACATTTAGATCTAATCCAAATAAAGATTTCAACCTGTCACCCGTATAAGATCTCTTGGCGACAGAACCCAGTTTGGCTGTTCTACATCTTAATCCTTTATCATGCAGTAAGTCTAGATCTAGACTAGATCAAGTGAGAGAGATAGACATACAGAGAGAGAGAGAGAGAGAGAGAGAGAGAGAGAGAGGGAGAGAAAGGGAGGGAGAGAGGGATTGGCAAACAAAGAGTTAAAAGAGTGTCAAGCAGGAAAAAAAGGGGGTGGGGCGTGTAAAAGTAAAAGTGATGGTCAAAGGAAAATAGAGTGAGTGATAGGCTAACAAGAAATGTCTAAACACCAAAGAGGGGTAAAATAAAAGTAAAAAGTAATCAGAAATATAGACAATAGGCCTAAGAAAAGAAAAAAGCCAAGCCGATGATTAATCGATACAATGTGTGAGAAAAAAGGAAGGGAGGCAACCTTTTACGACCATGCCCGTTGCCTGACATGGTAGGGGATCCAACAGCTAGTTACATTAATAAAATATCTAGTGTGTAGTCATTGTTATACAGTTCTCAAAGTTATAAACAATCTCCATTGATTACAGACATCTACATTATCAAGGCAATAATTATCGATGGATAAGTGGACCTGTAATTTGACGTGCACGTCAACAACCAGGGAAATTCACGACTTAGTGGACGTCACACTGACTTTACTCTGGACGTTAAAACTCAGCCTCCTAGGCGTCATTTATGACAAAGGAGTATGTAAGTGCTTCATAAGACGCTAGATCATATAATTTTGTATTTGTTGTAAAATTTGTTTTATTTGATTTTGAAATAAATTCTATGATTGGTGGATTACCGAATAAAGATGACCATTTATGTGTTTAAAGAAGTATTGATACCCCTGCTTTAAAAGTAATATATAGTAGAGGCAGTAGTAGTGGTTGTAGAAGTATGCACAGCCAGGTTTGAAAACCAGTGTGCATGATCAAAAAGTGTTAGTGTTTGCGAATCAACCTTGATGACATTGACCTTTGATGTACACATTATACCTTTTTTAACGAAGCCGGCTTGCCCCTTCTAAGATCGGTGGAAATGAACTGTTAAGAGACCAAAGATCACTATGACTATCCTTAAACTCACGCTAAGGGATCAAAAGGAAACAAAACCCCTTTATGGGGTTATGTTAGAAACTTTGTCAAATATTAACAGCTAAGAACTGTAAATCTGAAGTCTATGTAGTTTCAGATATCTAAGTAGATTAGATGTAAATAAGATCTAGATCTAGATATAGTCTCTTTTATATTTATGTGTTTAGGTTAATAATTCAAATACAAGAGAATATTATTAACTTCTAATCGTCTGTGTCACCAAGATATAAAAAGCAGGATTGTTCATGCAAGACAGCATTTCAAAGAATGAAACCAATTCTGCCAAATAAAAACATATTGATTTCAGAACGTTAAAAAATCCCCCAGTGTTACAATCATAAAATCTGTTCTTTTGTATGGATATGAAACTTGGGCCCTTGACGGACAGATGCTTAAACCCGTAGGAGCGACAACAATGTGGTTTTTGAGGCGTATACTGAGAATTCCATATTCGGCAAAGAAAACAATACATGCGACAATGCGCTGACGTCAAGTAAATTCAATTTTTGAAAGACATTTTTTGAGGTAACGGCGGCTAGAATTCATGGTTACCACCGGGAATCTAAATGACAGCGGAGCAGGGGTAGGCTAAGAGAGAGGTTATTAGACAGACTCACCAGTTGGACGGGAGCAAGAGGACCCTTAGGGCTGCTCGGATGGACTGATGATAGAGAGAAATGGAAGACTATGATGATGTTAAATTAACCTACAGTTCCCTTTCCCCGTGTTACTTTTGTGTTCCAGAATTATGCATATTAAAAGCGAAAGCCGCTTCGCTCCAATTTGTCAAATTTTAAAGAGAAAAGCTTTAGTAAACGAATGCTCACTTGGATTTCCTAGAATGGAAATTCCCAAATTAGAAGCAACCCGAAAATGTGTAAATTTTATTGTTTTGCCAGTGAACCATTTTAGAAAACACTGCGAAAAAACTTACTCTGTTGAACATACTATCTAGTTTTTACAAAATAATGGCTAGCATTCGAATCTAGGTTTTGTCGCTCACGCTGATTCAGATTTTAACTATCAAAAAGGACTTCTTCTAGACCTCAATCGAGTTAAATGATTATATGCCCTTGTACATTTTTAGGAGATGATGCCTTTACGACATATCTTTTTTCAAGCTCTGGGTTGTCTCATATCCAACAACAAAATACTAACAGATTGGACCTTAGCTCCATTATTATAAGAAGATAATTTTATAGACACACGCGGAAAACTCGCTAAGAGCAATATTATAAACAAAACAGTTTCGTTTCAAGTTAAACGATGACAGGCGCAAAGCGCTGGGATATTGAAAATAATGAGGAACAGTCACGTGTTTTTTGATTGCATGAAAACGTAGCTGAGGGACAGGCAGTTTAAGTCCCACCGACTAAGGCCCTAAGTGATAGCTACCCTGACATGCGTCGTGCTGTGAGCCAATCGCGCTTTTCTTTCTAATTGTACAGTTGCCTTAGTTTCAGGTTGTTTGATTACCTATTTGTTATTAGCATGTGCATTGTCAAAACAAATTTTTTTAATCTATTTCACTCATGTTATCGCCAATGATATGATAATACGAAATAGGATAACGGCAAGAAGTAAAATACAATCAGGGTTGCGAGTCAGCTGCACTTATATAGATTAATTTTTTTCAACACTTCCAAGTTCAAGTTTATGATGAATGGCAATCGAAATTGCATAATTTATTTCGGAACCTTTTACATTCAACATCAATGACGGGCTTCAGCCTTCTGTCATTAGAGACCTTTAGCACACGCACCGTGTCTCACTACGTGTACGTGAAAATCGGGAAAGTAGATTGAGGAACTATAAAAATAATGAAACCAGTTTCTAAAAATAGACCCACAGACGTTCGCGTCAAACTCACGCGTTGCTGCTTACTTAAAGTCTGTAATATTACCAGCGGCCTACGTTACTGACAATTTGATAGAATCACGTGGCAATAACCACGGATCGGCACAAGCACACCTGCACAAAGAATATAAGGGAACAATATTGTTTCACTGCATTATGTAACCAATCCTCTTCAAATATTAGGAAACATAAGATTGTTAATCTCGAAAGGTTTTTATTCAATCAAGCGTTCAGAATAGCAATGATGACGACACGAAGGGGACAAAACATAATGAAGACACCGAGGGGACAAAAAATGAAAAACTAGCTTATAAATTTAACATTTCTAAACTCGCTGGTCAATATTTCCCCTTTGGCCTTATTCTTATGTCACATTTACGAACACAAAAGATTTACACGTGAGGCATCGGGGATAAACATAAATATTTGAACAGTTGCTTTACGCTAATAGTACAAAATGCTTGAACGAATAGAATATCAATCACTCCTTTTACTCTTTGCCCTCACGTGATTGTCTTTATTTTTTGCCAACCAATCGTTTTTGTTTTGTTTTAAATGAAAAATCATGAGAGAGGGACAGAAAAACAGTTTTGTTTTCAAATTATGTATTTTGTACAAATATAGATCTTTGTTACATTGCTATGTAAGATAATATCCATATCGTCATGGTAGTGTCAGTCTTGCCTAAATCATTTGGCCAGCTGGAAAAAATTAAAAAATGAAAGTGATTGCCTTTTTGTGTATTTATGCCAATCAAAAAAAAAGTTGTTACAAAAACATTGGCCCGGTACTTTGTAAAGATATTTGGATCAGGTGAACAAGTATCTAAAAATGTGGTGTACTCTATTTTCTCAACATTTAACTATATCAAGTTTTCAAAAACCAAACATTAAGATTTCTCTTGTATTTGTCATGGACAGCTTTGGAAGTAGGCCAGGTTATGCCTAAACTGACCAACAGCAGCAACGTGGTCGTATTTCTGGCTGATGACATCATCAGAGAGGAGGCGATGGCGAGATCTTACCTGGAGTTTGTCTCCAGACAAGGCTTAGACCGACGCAGTCCGGCCTCGCTGGTTATCACTCGAGATGTCAAGACAGCAGCTGCTGTTTTTAAAACTGTGAGTCAGCGTGGTACAATTATTTTGTGAGATAACTGTAGGCGGCAAAGAGTCTACTGTACCAAAATTTCAGGCTTCGCGAAACAATAGTAAAAGGGAGAAGTTGCTGAACTGAAAAATACTACCCTCAAATTTCCATACTGGTACCCGGGTTTATAGAGTAAAAAACCTCAAACGCAACGAGTATTACACGGTAGAGTGTTTATCTGAAAATGCCCTTACAAAAAGGTTTCAGATTTTTTTCTGAAAACCTTTAAAGCATCATTTGTTGAGTGTAAGAGTGAAAACAACCATAAATTCATTTGTAAAAAAAATATGAATCTCTCAAGATGTTGTTGGATCTTGTATTTTAAATTATTGCTCTTGCGTTAAACTTAAAGTTGTTTTTTTTTCAAAAGCAAGGATTAGGAATGGCAAGGCAATAACATGATAAAATGGTAAATATTGATTATACCGTTGTGCGATTGCTTTTGAGATATTTATCCAAGGATGATTATAATTCTATGTTGATCCAATAGCAAAGATAGGACCGAGAGTCACCCTGTTCATTATACAATGAAACAAATGAGGACCCATCGAGATTTTAAAGCACTAGTGAATCCAATTTACCTAAGGTCGGCAAATAACTATGTTTTTGCTCAAAATATACTCATGATTTGTATAGTAACATATTAAATAATATGCACTTATTGGGGTCCCTTTTATTTTGTTAGTTACCATATTTAAGGAGCAAGAGCAACAAATAGGTGTGTTTTTTGTTATGACGACAAGGGTCCAATTTAGTAAGGTGTATCTAGCGAAGTTGGTTAAGTTTGTATTTCCAAATTCAGCAATTATTTTGTTGTTGAGCAAACCTAGTACATTTAAAATTAATAGCGAAGGATAAAGAGTATGACTGAAAGGTTTAAGGTATGTACTTAGCAGTGGGTGGAAAAAACCTTTACGTGAAAATGGATGAAAATTTCCTGCCTTGGGTATAATTTGAAGACTTGGCTTATAGTTATAGCTCCGGCGCTCACCGCCTTACCTCTAAGAGAAACATAGCTTATACCACGTCGCCACCACAATTGTTTAAAAGAAGTTTCGAAGCAAAGGCCCTTTGAGACTGAGTGAGCCCGCAATCACATAATTATCACCTTTCTCTCTCAGTCCAACCTGTCTTATAACGTTAGTGGAGTGGCTGGGATGTGACAATTCAGAGTGAGACCACAAAGATGACAAACGACATATATCTAATGCTGGTTTTAAATGTACCTTCTGGCCTAGATCTGCATTGAAATGATATAACTCTGCAGTGAAGAGATCAACAACGATAACTAAACATGCGTTTTTGAAAAGGAATTATTTTTATGATGAAATTAAATATCTTGTGATTGTTCTTGAGAGGTTTCTCTCCGTTGCTCTTCAATTAGTATTCTGTTGGAATAATCTTCATAATCTTTCTAATTCTGGTAATAAAGCTTACACAAACGAAATGTAATAACAAGAGATGGGGCACTTGATCTAAAGAATGATAAGTCTTTACTAGGTGATCCTTCCACTTCCTCAGTCGGATATTCGTATTTTAACCGGTTGAACTGTGGCCAAATTTTACTGCAGCGCCCAGCGCTTGTTTGAAATGAAAAACCGCTGTTAACATTCAAACGAGTATATGCAGGTTCTGTTTTGCTACATCACAAGGGTTTTAGTATATTTTATAACAACCGTGACAAACCACAAAGAAGTACAGAGGAAGCAAAGTGTTTTTTGCGGCTCTAATCCTTTTAAAATCGGTATTCTAACTTGATTGGAAAAACTCTAATCGCACCAAAAGCAACCTTTGAACGCAGAAGAGCAAAACACTTAGCCACAGACAACAAACACAGGATAAGAACAATAACAAGTTCAGGTATCCTCATATAAATAATAATGCTATAACGTAGAGTAAAAAGCAGAGGTGGCAACTGCATAGGTAGTTATTACTGAAAGGTTAAGGATATGAAATTAACAGTCGTCAAAGTGGACTTTTTGTAAAAATGGTCTCAAAGTCCTGGCCTTGAGTTAATTCTAACCCTCCACTCACTGTAACCTTGGCACTCACCCCTCTACCGCTGAAAGCTATCATAAGTTACAGATTCAAACACAAACAAACGCAGGAACTGTTAGCTATTTTATTTTAAAGCCGTTTCACGTAAAGCTGTTAAGACGACCGTCGCTCATTATTATGAATTTCAAAGTTTACCCCCTCATTTTCCCACGTATTTATCTTCTGAATCAATTCTTTCTTATCTTTTTACAACGTTTCAGTTTTCACGACATCAGTCCTGGCTAGGCAGTCAGAGTGGGATTGACCTTTACACTAAGTGGTTAGTGGTAATGCCTCACAATAACACGGACTCCTTGGAGAAAAGCCTAGACGATTTCTACAACGTAGTTGTTACAGTTCCCAATACGACGTCACAGAAGGTCTCAGCGAGTAGACAGGTAAGATTAACATAATTATTGTTGTACTACTTTAATCAGGAGCACTAGGGATGACCGGCTTTGTGGCCAAATGGTTAGACACTCGCTCGGAGATCGGGAGGTGCGTGGTTCGATCCGCGGCCGAGTCACACCAAGGACTTGAAAATCGGTATTAGTAGCTGATCCGCCTGGTCGGCCCAGTGTCAGGATAATGTCACTGGGCGTGGTGTACGCAAGCGCTCCTTACATCACAGTGTAGCAGCACGCTTTCAATTGTCCCCAATGCTGTCTCTGATACAACCTTGAAGTTGACTGGGACGTTAAAACTCAGACAACCAACCAGCGCTAGAGATAGTTTATGTCAGTTAAATAACTTTTTCTTTTTCTTTAAATGATTTTAATCTGCTGTACTCATGTACCTAAGTATGCTTGAAAGTACGTATGTAAAGCACCTGGAGCAAACTCATGTTTTGTTGTGAAAGTGTACCTAAGTATGTAATTGACAGTATGTATGTAAAGCGTCTAGAGCTAACACCTGTTGGAATAGGCGCTATATAAAAAGCCGTTATTATTATTATTATTATAGTTTCCTTAAAAGCTCGAACATTGAAGTAAAGTGACATGAGTTGCTGACAAGGCGACCTTTGTTACATTGCAAACAATTCTGTATAGTAAGGTTTTTTTTTCAATTAAAATGAGTATAAATTAGACAAAATATATCATAATACCAACTTTTAAAATATTTTCACTTTTTAAGTTGAAACAAGTTGCACTCACAGGAATTTTCAGATAAAGTTTTTTTTTTTTAGAATAGGACATATTATCGAATCAACAAGTAATGTTCTGATCTGTTCATGCTAAGACATAAAAAGAGTTACAGTTTCCACCCTTTCCCCCCCCCCCCCCCCCCGCTCTTTAAATTGGGGCCTTAAGTCGTTTGTTTTTTAGGCAAATCTTTAAGCAATGTTAGCTAATTAATGTAAAGACATAGCCTTAACGTGTAAGAAGAACAAAATAAACACATGAAATTTCTTCAAGTGCTTTAATTTGTCCTCCAATATTTTTGTTACACTTCTGGTAACCTTTTTAAATATTTATGCAGTAAAATAAACCACAGTGCCGTATACGTCCAGTTAACTCATGCTGATGCTCCAATATATTTTAAGAACTAAAAATAAGATAGATTAATTTTTTCAGAGCTTTAGGCCGAACGATATGTGTGAAATAAAAACAATCTGAAAGCTTATGGGCGCAAAGCCTGTGATTCGACTTCTTTTAAGTCTCCTGGTGTAACGAGAGGGTGGGTTTGTCCAGTTTTGCGCAAGCAGTCTGGAAAGCTTTAAAAAACCAAAATAACAAATACAAGCGGTTGCGCCTACGCCATCACGAAAACTGTAATGCAAATCACCTGAAAATATCAACGTCATCGAGGTAATGAAGCGTGAAATCAAATCTATACCGGCTTTCCCCTACCACCCCCACCAAATACACACATGCGCGTACAAGTCGGAAACAAAAAAATGAAAAAAAAAAGACCAGCGTAGCATAGCCACGAAACGGATCTGCATCCAGACTATCGAAGTGTAACCAAAAAAAAAGTGTTAAGTTTTAGAAGGTGGAAGGTCAAATGAACTTAAAGCGCGGCAATTACACAGTTTTTTTATGACAACAAATAGATGGCCCATACAGTAACGTTTGTGTGGAGCATTTTCCATTTAATTTAAATGACGTTATGGGCGAGGCAAAGTCAAAATTGAAACAAAACAATATAAAACAAAATTAAAATTCTCTTCTAGAAATCTAAGAAGATCTCTTATACATATTATTCATATTTATTACATATTCACCGGCGAACAATTTTGACAGCCTCTATGACAGTTTCTCGTAGCATGAGAAAAGTATTAGGATGCTGTTTGTAAATAAAGTTGTTTTGGGTATGTTGTAAAATAAAAGTTTGAAATTGAAAAATTTCAGGTCCTCATGTTTCTTTTGTTTTCCTTTTGAAGTAATGTTATTTACGATCGCCATTTACATACATAGTAGAAGTAATGAAGATGTAACAATTTCATTGTCTCATCTTGTGCTCACAGAGGTAATAACAGACACAAGAGTTTTGTATAAAACAATACTAAAGCGTAACAGGAAAAATAAAAACTAAAAAAAAAGTTGAAACAACTATAATTCCTTTTAAAATGAAATTGCGCTTATCCTCAATACAGAAACAGGGAGTGGAAGAACTATGATTTCAGAGATTCAACGATAATAACATTAGCGTAAATGACAGCACCAAATATAGTTTGTTAATGTGCATGTGACATACAACCCTCATTGATTTAATACTTTGATAGCTGTATATTTCAAACAAAGTAAGATATACCTGAATTGTTTTTATTATTGATAAAAAGAATCACCGCACAATTTCGACAATATTAAAGAAATATAGAAGTCGGGTCTTTACACAGGCAAACAAGGTCGAACTTTGATGTTGAGAATCTTTTGGAGTTCCCTTTACACATTAACTAAATTTTGTTGCTTTTTCTTATAAGCAGTTAACCTCTAGGCTCCGCTACCCTTTGGCTTTAACTCTCCGAAATTTTAATTACTTTTAATTATCCTCAACTTCTCTGAAGTTTCTTGAAGATATCAAAGAGTCTTTGGTTTTTGTGTAAGATCAATCAAACATTGGAATATCATAGAGTATTGAAACGCCATGTGCATAAATAATGCCCTTTTTATTTTACTAATACCAAGGAAGATCCCCTTTATCTTTTATAATACCAGAATCCTGACAGAGCAAAACATTGATTTTCTCGCGACCTCGTATCTTTTGTCTACTGCAAATGTCGATATATTTTTTTTAATGGGTGAATTCCTAAATTAGCTTTTTGTGTTTGTTCCAAACTGTAAAAGTTGTTTTTTTTTAACGTAATACAACTATCAATAAAACAAACAATCTCTCTTGGTGTGACTTGAAATTTAGCGAAAATTTGAATGGTTTTGTTCTAGAGTTAAAGGGCCGTTTTAAAAGAACAAAAAGAAATTGAATTGCGTTTCCTAGGTAAAAAAATTATGTGATTCGATTTTAGTTGAAAGATTCACAGAAATTCCTTTTTTCCTAAAGATCCATTTCTTCCAAACTGCTTTAATCCATCTGCGCTGATTATCTCAAACTTCGGCCTACATATCGGACACTTTCAAGGCTATTACAACAGTTTAATCACCGCTAGGTGCTGATCGCTGACTGGACAATTCCAATTCTAACACAAATTTAACGTTAAGTGTCGTGCAGGCATGTAACACTAACTGCTGATCAAACTTAACGTAAAATCGATGTAGGCCTAGCCTACAGGGAAGGTATATCTTTGTCTACCTTGTTCTCTATAAAGCTTTTGCTTTTGTCCCCCCCCCCCCCATTTTTCCCAAGTAAAATAAATTCAACCTAAAGTTGGGTAAAAATTGCTTGTTCGCCTGTCTCTTTCCTTAACACAATAACAAAGAACACGAATTAAGTAATATTATTCCCAGAAGCTAAAATATGTTTCATTCATCCTTTAAGTTACGTGTAACCATAAATATGTTGAACTCATACATCCAAACCAAGTCGTTTACCTCCGATTTTACGTTACTTTAGTAGACTAGATGGTCTTTTTAGAAATCGAAAACATAAGAATCAACGGACCCGTAGACGTTGAATAAGTATAATCACCGTTCGGACACCATTTGCCTCAATTATTCATTCATGTGTTTGAAACCATGGACTGTACATCTCAAAACGCACCGAAAGTGGACAACCAACTAGCTTGCGTTGAATGTACGCACTATTGTTATGAGATTTTATTGTATGTGCGTGTTGAACGTTTTTGTCCTAGGACGGAGTTATTGCAGATTCGATAGTGTCTTGTTATACAAGTTCCAGAAACAAAATTAACTGCCCGAAAATAATATCTATATCTTATTTACAAATAACAAAAAAATTCTAGAAACTGATAAAATCGAAGTTGAGATTGTATAGACTTACGTTTCATAAATTAGTAACAACGATATGAAATAATATTGTTTTGTGTAAAGCTTTCATTAATAAGTCTGAAAACGAACTTTACACGCTTCTTGTAGATACCCGAAAGTGAAAGAGCTTAGTTACAAAGCTGGCTTTTTTGCGACTGTGTATTCCAGTAACTAAACGTTCACCAGACCTGGTCCATTAGCTTCTATTCCACTCCAAGAGTTCTACTCAACACGATAATTATGTCAGTTTGATTGCACAAAGAAATGATCAAAGTTAACTGGGTTCGGAATGTCCGTTTGAAATAGTAAACCTAGATTCGCTTGGTCCTTGCAGCCCAAACATCCACTAATATTTTATCATGCCCAAGTTCAGAGAATATTCATCTGCGTTGCTTTTAGCCTTTAGATCGATCGTTCGTTTTTTAACAATGATCAATAAGTTGCAAAAAAAATGTATATATATATATATATATATATGTATACATATATTATATCTCAATGGCTTGGTATGTGTGCGATTAAGAGCAGCTCCTGCTATGCTAGTAAAGTAAACAGAATGGTTCAATAATGATGAGTATTCCCAAAGGACGAGGCCGACAGAGTGCAAGTCAACGCACCAGTTGTGTGTTTCATCCCACAATGATTCCTGGGTTTAACACTTGATCTTAAATTAGCCGGAGCATTTGGGCAAAAAGCGAAGTCAACTATATGTATAGTTTTTTGTTTATTTATATAAAAAGACAAATAGGATAAGGCATAATCATTAAATACTCATAGGCTTTTATCATTTTGTACAAGTTTTGGATGACTGGACTGTCACAAACACCAGAAATAATAATCGAGTAAACGAATAAAACTCCTGATGCGAGACTTGTGAGTTCTTTTAAAATCTTGAAAACGTGAAAAGTCGTGTGAAGAACGTAGAAAATAAGTTTATTCAACTCAAAATGAAGAAATCAACACGAAACAGTATTCACATCCAGCGGTAGTCGAAAATAATAACAGTGCAATTGCTGATGTCCAGCATAAACAAATCGTAGATCTAACTTTTGCTCAAAACTGCTCACTCTCTCTTAATCCAGTATTCTATCCTCTCCGTCTTCTCCGAATCTTCTCTCCGCTCCCCTTTAACAACCACGCGAGCTCTATTTATAAGTAAAACACACATCTGGGAATTTCCCGAAAATTCTACCCTTTACAAGAAAGGTGAGAAAGGCGTGGCCTAATGCGGCAGCGACACCCAATCGCGAGCCACGTTAAAAATAGGTCGCCCGTCATTATGGAAGATAGTAATCTAGATAAATCCAGAGACTAGATCTACAAAATTA
>BMAT01009755.1:296435-307543 GCA_019649035.1 Elysia marginata | reverse complement strand
CATGATTAAGGAACTAGACCAAAACAATGTCTAACTTCGTTACATGGACCATTAATCACAATACCACCTCAAGCACCTGACATAACACTGTGGGCTTTAATTGGGCAAAGTGACTTGGACTAATTAAACTTTATTCTCATCGACGAATTAAGGTTAACTTAGTATGTTGGAGATCAACCCTTAACTAACGATATCAAAGAGCTCGTAAGTTTTACGTTACACGCCAGAATTAAATTTGATACACTAATTGTTTTTGCAGATGGTTGGTTGTTTGAATTTTAACATCCCAGTCAACTTCGAGGTTATATCAGATACGGCGCTGTGATGTAAGAAGCGCTTGCGTACGCCACACCCAGTCACATTTTTCTGACACCGGGCCGACCAGATTTAACACTAAATCCATAATGCCAGACACTAGGCGGATCAGCTGCTAATATCAATTTTCAAGTCCTTGGTTTGACTCAGCCGTGGATCGAATCACGCACCTCCCGATCTCTGAGCGAGTGTCTCTCCGCTAGGCCACATAGCCGGTATTTTTTTTTAGAAGACCCATGAACCTGTGAGATATGATTAAATAAAAAACTACCGGTATGTTGCAGTAAATAGTTTCATGGATACTTTCTTCGGTTTCCGTCTATATCTATGACGCTTCATTTTTTCACAAATTTTACTTTACCTGCAAACGTGGTTGAAAAAATTATCCTAAATCAAAGAAAACCTACATAATTAGAGAGGGTTTCATCATGAAAAATTTCGAAGATGTATATAAAAATATTTGTAATAACAAAGGAAAGAAACAAAACTTTGAAAACAAACTAGGTATAAGGTACTTAACAGTTCCTGCATACGTTTATTTTGCGAGATTTTTATACAGTGCGACTAAAACCGCGCAGTCCATTCTACCATATACGGACAGATTTTATACCTCTGAGAATAGCTGTCACGATAACAACAACATAATAAATTTATGCTTTCATTAACGACAAAAACACGACGTTTCGCTCAACTTTATATATCGACTATATGTTAATTTAAACAAAGTTTACAATCAAATACGCTGAAGAAAATTGAAGAAGAGGCAAGGTCTATTATTTTTACTTCTTTTCAATTGACAGCTAACGCTACGTTCGGCAAACTTAAATTTTAAAATGGGACTCTTATCTCTTCGATATTTAATATTTTAGTTATGACTAGAAAATCCTTTGCCATACCAAATACCACCAAGGGCAAGATTGTTCAATAGGTTCAATAAAACTTCTATAAAAAAAAGTTAAGTTTTCAATTATAATCATCCTACCCTTTTTTGCAATGAGTATTGCCTTTTTGTTATAAGAGTATTTCATCATTCATCAATAATCTTAAAGGTATTTGAAGAAAAAAAGCTGAAGAGATGTAGAATTAAGACAACTGATGCGTTGAGTTTCATAATGAAACAAAAGCTGCCCCAATACGTTTGTACTTTAATTCTTTACAGATAACAATCCAGACTTTAATTGTGAAACCCAAAGGCAAGAGACTGGAGACAGTTGGTACGGCTGTGGGTACGAAACTAAATCTTTGGGCGCCAGTGTTTCCCAATGTAAACCGAGGGTTTAACCAAATGCATCTGACAATTGGCGTCTATGTGGTACGTAAAAATTCTTAAGTAAAAGTGAACCAATCTCTTACAATGCCTCCGAGCGAGCGATAATAGGTATATTATTTCTAAGAGAAAAAGGTACGGGTTATTTTAAAAGATAGTTTTAGCTTCTCAAGGTGAATATTGACTTACAATCCTTATCTACATACATTTTTTTACTAAAGAGAGATCGTCAGAAAAAAAGCTAAAAATACTTTATGAATAATTATTTTTTCAAATCGATTTTGCAATCTCCTACTCATTCAGTCTGCTCACTAGTAAAACTTAAACCTGATATTTTAGAGAAATTCATAGTCGAAATGGAACATTTTATGTTTATATCCTACAAAAACATGAGTTCTATTTCACCGCAGTTTATACAAGCATATCAGTTTTATATTGTATCCCTCCGTGTAATCTGCTTGACGCAAGCTTAGGGCACTTTAAGTTACTTTTAAAAGAAGAGCGTATACCACTTTTATATGTACCCATATGATTCGGAAGTAGCCATATTTACAGGGTGCTTTTACCTGAGCTTAAAACATGAAACATTTTAACGAATTAAACTTCTTCGTAAGTTAGAACTTCAGAAAAAGTGCCACCCATGAAGAGCTTTTTTAAATCCAATTTACAATACCTGAAGGCAAACCATGCGTATTGTAATAATTATTGTTGTACTCTAAACTGAAAAAGTGATAATACATGGTGCAGATTATTAACTTATTGGTGTGCTTCCACATGCAGCACAAATTCTTTTATCACTGCATGGTGGGCAGGTTTATATACCTTTGGTCGATATCAGATCAATATACTCTGGGTTATCATGTAAAATTGGAATTGGTACTTGGTATTTTTGAAAGCACAAAAAATCTAAGAAAACAGTTTTCTAGTTAGTACTTGTGTTAGTTGGTTCGCCCTTAGTTCTGGTGGCATAGTTGAATATGAGGCTGGTTTAACAATCCAACGCGTTTGTTTTGTGCAGTGAATATGAGGCTGTGATAAAACGTCGTAAATCTGTCGTTTGTGATGGGGGAGAAATTATTTTCAAAATTAACACAAAAAATAACAATACTGTCGTAATGATGTGAGGTTATGACTTTCTTAAATCACACCAAAATAATTTGCCATAAATTCTAAAGTAATTGACAAAGAAATATAGATACAGTGCCATCCAAAATCAGTCGGTTGTGATGCAGGACAAAATTTTTGTCCACCATCACAACCGACAGATTTTCAGTTTATGTTTTTCATTAATTTCTTTTCACCTGTAAGGTCTTTTTGGATAAAATTTTCAACATTACTAAATTATGTAGTTTGAGATGGACACAAGGTAAGAGCTTTTTATTACAGTCTTAATTTCTTTGCTATGTCTTAAAATACTCTGTCCATAATCACAACCGACATAATCACGACGTTTTTTTACAGCCTCATATGGTGTGTTTGTTGGGCATATCAAGCAAGTAAATGAATTGTGCAGCACCTTTGATTAATTACCTAACAAGTTGATTCAGGAATTATGAGCTACGTTTTGGTGGTCAAAAGTGTTATATTACTTCTTGTGGCTGGGACAGTAATCTAACGCCTGAGGCTACCACCTCTAGGTCACAGAAACACAGGACATCTATCGGTATCACGATCTTTCTGTTTGTTCTATGTCTCTCTTTCAGTGGGCACCTTTCACGTGGCGCATCACTCGCAATGGGAGTACCACGTACGAGGGATTCTGTGTGGATTTGATTATTGAGCTTTCAAGACGACTTAATTTTAGGTACACGTGTCGTAAAACTCTGCAGTTTTAAGATGTTAAGCACAAAGGGCCATAACCTATACTTTTGAATTCAATTTTTATTATGCTTAAGTTTTAAGGTTTCTATGGTTTTTAATGTTGTTTTTGTTTTGTCGTTTACGGGACCCAGAAAACTCGAAAGTTTTGAGTTTGAATTCAAAATAATAAATTATGGATAAACTGCCTGTGAATGGTGCATGATGGGGATCGGTCTTTTATGTTATGAATATTATTTTTAAATGTCATAACAATACTTCTAATTGAGTTTGAATGGTTTATGGTAGCCCAATATCTAGCAATGCAGTAGATTGCCCTACCAAATTGGCTTTTTAATCAGATGGAAATATTCCGTCGAACCTCTAACTTTTCAAAATCTTCAGTGCTCCCGAACCATAATCAATACGTTTGCTTGACAATTAAAAGCAAAAATTCACTACTTACCAATATTGTTTCAAACGCGGGTCTTTTTTGCCCCACCTCTCCCCCATACATTTTAGAAAATTATTTTAAAAGAACCAGTTTCACAATTTGCCATTGTTTCCGTCGATGAAAATTAAAATTTTTTGTTGCTAAAAACAATGCAGCTTTTCTCTCGTGGAACCTGAAGATAACCAATGGGGAGCTCCTTTACCTGATGGAAGCTGGACTGGGATTGTAGGCATGTTACAAAAACGCGTAAGTACTATAAGGAAAAATGAAAGTGTTCGGCCTGCAATGTTTTTTTTTTTCCCTTTTGTGCATAATATGTTTGCACGTTATTACTTTTGTTGCACTTATTCTTTGTAACGGAGGTGATAAGTTGACGACAACACCGACAACGACTATAACAGTGATTACAAAAATAATGGTTTTGATGATAATATATATATTACAAGATAAACAAGCCTTGATAAATCCCACTTGGGAACATTCGTTTCCATCTTAATCTTTAAAAAGGTAAAAGGTTTTAAAAGGTTATGTGTAAATTCGATAGCAGTACATACATTTATTTATAAACTAATAATAAATTAAAGATTATTGTTTTTAATTATTATATATTATTTATTTATGTGTAAAGCTAACTGCCACAGATGGCTGAACAGGAAGAAAAAATAAGTCACAGAGGGCTTTTTAGTAATATAAGCTTATTAATATGATATCTTTTACACTATATTAGGTAAATTTGGATTCATTACTCAGCGCAACTGTGTCGCCACATGAGCAACGCCACTCATGCTCCAGCAGACCAGTACATATAAAAGCCACTTTTAACCCACTAAAGGGATAGCATTCCTCATGAACAAAAAATATGAAAGACTACATCGAAGGCTTTGAAAACCATTCAGCAAGAATTATATCATGCAAAATCAAACTAAAGGACGAATATCTCCACATCATCCAAGTTTATGCGCCAACTACCAGCTATGACGACGCCGATATTGATGTATTTTACAACGACTTAGAAAACGCCATTGATCGAAAGAAATGCAAACAATTTATTATCATGGGAGACTTAAACGCCAAAATCGGAATCAAAGAAAACAACGGGGACAACGAATGGATTGGTCCCCACGGTATCGGAGCAAGAAATGAAAGGGGAGAAAAACTTAGAGACTTCGTATCAACAAACAAAATGTATATCACCAACTCATTTTTTTAAAAACCCCGCACACGATACTGGACATGGCATTCACCTGGTGAAGAATACAAGAACCAGATTGACTTCATAATGTCAACAGACAAAGACATTGTACGAAACACCGAGGTCATCACCCACATTGACATTGAAAGCGACCATTGTATAGTCAGGGCAAGAATCGAAACGAACAAAAGGCTGATGAGACTGAAACGAATGAAAAGAAAGAAAGCCATAAAAATCGACGTGAAGCAACTCAAAGGAGCAGATATAGAATTCAAATTGTCTCTACAAAACAGATTTGAAAAGCTAGAAGATAAAGCTCCAACGATCGAGAATTTAAACATGGTTATAACGGAGAGCGCAAATGAAGTAAACAAAAAAAAAACGACAGGAACAGAAGAGAACAAAAGCGAAGAAGACAAAGAAATAGACCAACTTGAAAGAAAGAGAAAAAAACTGAGAACAAAACCACAAGGGATAAAATCGAATACATTGAAACAAACAAAACGGTGAAGAAACTAAGAAGAAAGAGAGCACGACTGAAAAGGAAAGAGTTTGTCACCAATATTCTCGAACAGAAAAAGGGCCAAAAGAAATATACAACATGGCAACAAAAAGAAAATATATTGTATGAAAAACGAGGATGGAAAAAACGCGACATACAGAGAAGAAATCCTGCAGATATGCAAACAGTTTTATAAGAATTTATACGATAAGACAATGGCGACACCCCAGCAAATCATGAAAGCGGTCCTGACAACAAAGAAGTCGCCCCCTTCACACAAGAAGTGCTAAAATGTTTGAAAGAAATGTCCAAGAACAAAGCACCAGGCCCGGACGAAATCACAAGCGATGTTTTTTTTCGTGGAGGCGAGGCAATAACCACCTACCTCACGAAAGTGTACAACAAGATGCTCCAGACGAAAGAAGTGCCACCAAGCTGGAATGAAGCAAATATTATAATACTATTCAAGAAAGGGGATCCAGGAAACATAAAGACTCATCGCCCTATCAGCCTTATAGCACATAGTTATAAGCTCTTCATGCGCCTTTTTCAAAAGCGAATGGAAATTGTGCTTGGTGAAAACCAACCACGCGACCAAGCCGGTTTCAGGAAGAAATTTTCTACAACAGACCACGTCTACACCCTGAACCAAGTCATCGAGAAAACTAACGAACACAACCTGCCCCTCTGTGTCGGTTTCATTGACTATGAAAAGACCTTCTATTCTGTGGAACACTTTTCCACCACCGAGGCGCTGAGAAAAATCAGTATAAATGAGACATACGTCCAAATTTTGGAAAATATATACCGCCAAGCTACGGCACGTATGCACATCAACAATCTAGTCTCAGAAGAGGTCCATATCAATAGGGGAGTGAGACAAGGAGACTCTATCTCTCCGAAACTTTTTACTGCAGCCATCGAAGATACACTTTAAAAAGCTTTTGATCAATGTGTGATCCCAACAATGTCATATGTATGTCAATCATAGTCACTCACCAAAGCGTTAATACACAAATTAAGAACAGCACAACGAGCGATGGAGAGAAAAATGTTAGGCACCAAACCAAAAAATCGAATCCCATGCCGAGAAATTCAAGCGCGCACCAACGTAGTTGATATCGTAAAATATGTTTCAAAATAAAGATGGAAATGGGGTGGCCACGTAGCGAGACTTCAAGACAACCGCTGGACCCAAAGAGTCACCGAATGGCAACCACGGAACGGGAAAAGGTCACGCGGAAGACAGATACAAAGATGGCGAGACGATATCGTACAGTGGAAAGGAACCACCTGGTGACGAGATGCCAGACAGTGAGAACGATGGCAGGACAGTGCGGAGGGCTATATCTTGAAGTGGATGAACAAACCCTCGTAGGACCGTAGGATCGTAGGACTGGAGAGAGTTTGAGTAAATTGCTCGCCCCAAAGCAATTGCAAAATGGCATGGTTGGGAATCGAACTCACGGCTGCCGGATCAAGGGTCCGACGCGCTAGCCGCTCTGCCATTCTGCCCCATATAAGATGAAAACGGTATAGAATTGAGAACTTGTGCTGTTATTATCACTGTTCGGAAGTTTTCATTTGTCCAAGCATTGGACCAAGACAAGAATAAAATACCGCACCTACACGTTTGAATTTAAGGCATTCTTAGCCTCTCACTGCGGGGTATCTTTTCGTATTGGTCATGGAACGGATGTGTTATGTCAGTCAATATTGGTCTTGGAACGAATGGGTTACTTGATTTACTTGACTTAATGTCCGTCCGAAGCGACGTCAACTGACGTCTCTGCCTGTGCTGATCTGTACATTGCTGTCGTCAGGTGCTTCCAGTCGGATCTGTTCTGTGCTATGTCGCGAAGGTGGTCAAGGTCTTTAATTGAATGTAATCTGGTTGGCCAGTGATCGCTGTTGTGACTCTTGAGGTCTCGAATGTGTTATGTCACTTAATATTGGTCATGGAACGGATGTGTTATGTCAGCCAATATCAAGTCTGGTCTTTTATTTCACACATATCGATGTAGTTATGTCCGCAACCCACCGACCCACCAGCTTTCTTAACCATTTTGTTAAGTTTGTCTCTGTCTGGACACCTATAGTTAGAACACTACTCACAACAGAGGTGTAAACGATTTGCAATAAGTTTTTGTTCATTTTTAGAGATTTGAGTTTTCATAAACAATACGTTCGTGGATTTAGGTTTTCCAAACACTAATCCGTATTATACTCCCAGGAAGGTTAATTGTCTAAGACGACCTCGAGGTTTTTTAAAGTTATGAACGCATTCTACTTCATTGTCCTTTACTACAATGTTATTGGGAGAGGGGAAGGTTTTTCCAAAAATCAATTATCATTTCCTTAGTTTTGTTAAAGATGATTTCTTTTAGCCCAGTCCACGAATGACTTAATATCATTAACATACTCGGCATCTTTGCCCTTAGTTATTAGGCCAGTGAGCAAGGTATGGTCCGCGTATTCGTCAAAAACAAGAGCCGTGTAATGATCGATAGTCTGGTGTGTACACAGAGAAAAGGAAAAGAGACAGGACTCTCCCCTGAGGGGTGAGGTGCACCTGTATTTGTTGTGATTATGTTTGAACTAATAGTCTAATAGTAGAACTAAGTTTAACAGGCTGTAGAAGAGAGGACAAATAATTACTCTAATGTCCAGAAAATGATAAAAGGATTGCACGTTACAGTTTATTAGTTTACCACAAAGCAGATGGAGTTGTATGGTTTTGAATGCTCTCGAAGCATCTTAGAACATCAAACAAATGCTAGAGCCAGGTTGTTTAAGATGCCTATACATACCGTTAAGTATATGAAGTATAAGATCTTCTACACTTCTTTTGGATATGTAGGCAAATTGATATGGGTCCATAAAGCTAGATACTAGTGGGCCAAGATAAAACAACAAACACCGCTTACACACTTTCGTAACACATTAGGTAAATGCAATGGGACAGAGATAACTCATTCTCTGTACATTAGCTTTTTTAGGTTCTGGTAAAACGCTTGAGTATTCAACAAAACTGGTGCTCGGCATTCACATTCGGTGAGAGATGAATTGGTTTTCATGTCGGTCATAAAGGCGTTGATTATGATGGTGACGATGATAATGATGATTTTGATGATGTTAATGATAAGTTAATTAATGATGGTCATCATGAAATGATAATGATAGTTGGCCACAATATTTTTGTTGTGTTTAAAGCTTTAAGGTTTTTTGTGGTGATTTTTTGTGGTTGTGATGATGATGAGGGTGATGCTTGTAAATCTATAGTTTGCAGCAATTTAAAGGGAATTCTGATGCTCAAATTTGTTATTTAATATTAGCACAAACGTGTATAATATTAAAGGAAAGGCAGTTTCTCAAAATCACATAGTTTTAAACAATGAATGCAAAGAGTTTTATTCCCTGTTGGCCAAGGCTAATGTGTTAGCGAGAATATGAGAAAGTAGATGAAGAATGGTTCACAAAAAGAACACAAGTAAAAAGTTTCGGAGTCAGAATCGATATTTCACGGGAGTTTCCTCATTGTACAGACCAATACATAATTGATCTTTTTTCCTTGTACGAAGTCACGGACACTTGTATCTATAACTGGCTTTTAGTTTTATCCCTCAAAATATTAAAAAAAATAATGGCAGTGATAAAAGTGGTATCATGAGTCTACATGTAGGACAAGACTCCAGAAAATAGCTTCGTTATTATTATTTTATCACTTTCCGTACATTTTCCTTACTTATATTCTGTATAATGTCTATAATCCCTAAGACCCCCGCCCAAAAAAAAACAACAAAAAACCACACACATCCTCATTCTTCCAATACATTTCACCAGTTAAGAGCACAAAGTCAGATCGTTTAAGTCTCAACTTCCATTACTCTTCCTCCTTCTGAGTAGAAACTTGATTAGGGTCGCACTAGGTCCCTTGTCCTTCATCTATGGGAGATTTTTTGTGAAACTATCATAAGGTTTCTAATACTGCTTTCAATATTAACTGATGTAAAAGTTTCACTAATTCCTTGTCCTTTCTTCGTCCTGAACTTGATATAATGGTCTCATTAAGTCTCTTGTCCAATTTTCGCAATAAACTTGATTAAAAGGTCTCATTAGATTCGTTGTATTCCGTGCATTATGAACTTGATATATCAGTATATCTCACCATCTCCTATGTCCTTCTTTCTTAGTGGACTTGATGTAAATGCCTCACTAGATCTTTCATTCATGGTGCATTTGTTCGTACAGATCTCACTAGGTTCCTTCTCTTTGCTTGTTGGTGGACTTGGAGTAAATGCTTTACAGGATCTTTCATTCATGGCGGACTTTTGGTAAAGATCTCACAAGGTTCCTCGTACTATATTTATTCTAAATGGATGTAAAGGTCTCACTAGGTTCCATATCTTTCCTGAAAGGCGGATTTGCTGTAAATGTCTTACTAGGTGCATGATACTGCTTTTCTTATGAACTTAATGTCAAGTTCTCACTAGGTCTCTTGTCCTTCCGTCGTGTTGAGTGTTTTGTAAAGGTCTCACTTGTCCCTTGTCCTTCGTTCACCATAGACTCGTCTTAACGATGCAAAAAACCCATCTCTTTAAAAAGTTTATGAAAACAGCCCCCCATCATTTATTTCATGATGGATTTTGTAAGAACCTTAACAGACCCACTGTGCTCCTTTGTCGATGGACTCTTTATAAGTGTGTCGGCTGACTTTTTGTCCTTCCCATGGATAGACTTTTGTAAGTTTCAACAAATATTTTCCCTCTCCTACATAGTGCACCATTTATGTTTCTCTAAAAATTCCTTAAGGTTCCTTCATGATAGACTCCTTGTAACACTGCATGTATTGGTCAATCAATGCCCTTCCTTTATAGGTAAGTTTTTTAACAGTTTTAGAGACTACCTCAACCTTCTCTAATAATAGATTATATAAGATTTTCAGCAAACCTTTTGGTTGTTTCTTTATACTTTACAATGTGCATTCGCCTCAGGCCTTCCCTTGCACAGACTGTGTTCCCTTGCCCTTTCTTTGTGATAAACTTTTACTGAGTCATCGGACACCCCTTGTTTTCTTTACGGTTGATTCTTCCACATGCCGCTGCTGTCTCCTTGCATTTCATTTAAGTGCCACTAGTTCTCTTGCTTTTCCTTCAAAAGAATTCTTTCTCCGAAGGTGTCCTAGTCTTTTCCGACGGCAGATTCTATGTAAAAACCAACTAGTTTTAATCTTTCAACTGCTTTTCCAGGAAATCGATATATCCGTGGCAGCGCTGATGATAACTCCGGAGAGAGCGGAGGTTATGGACGGAACATTTCCCTACTACTACGACAACGTTGCAATTCTATACAAAGTACCTGATCCAAAAGAAAACTTGTGGAAAACTTATTTTTACCCGTTTCAAAAGCAGGTAAAACATCACGATTTTGTTTCAACATAACATTTCTTGTTTATGAAAGAAAAAATTAAATTTTGAACTTATTGCGTATTTTTTTATTTCTAAGAAAGTTTCGATTCAAAATGAACTAACGAGATAGTTCAAAGTTAATACACGCGACACAACTCTCTCTCTCTCTCTCT
>BMAT01009755.1:246751-270936 GCA_019649035.1 Elysia marginata | reverse complement strand
GGAGTAACGGAGATCGGCGGAGGAAGCCGAGGCCTGACGGCGGGCCCTAGGCTGAAGTGCAGCGCTCGAGGACTCGTCAGTCTTGGAGTCGTCAGTGTTGTGGAAAGTTGTGTGAGAAAGTACCTTCTGCTCTAAAACCAGACTCCGAGGCCTTCATTCCCACCTGTTGGGATAAATTGTTATAATTGAGAACTGTGTATTCATTCTTGGGGTTTTAGGGTAGTTAGATTAGCCTTATTAGTATTAGCGTAGTTAACGGCCTCCTGTACACAACACAAGATAGAAAGTAAGAACTTTGTCATTATTATCAAAATGCATGGCCATGTAAGGTAAGGTGGAATTCGGATAGACTCAACACCTTGACACCAAAAAAAGTGTTGACTTTAAGTTTAAGCGAGGTTGAGGGGGGGGGGGTGTTGTAACAATAATAGTGCAGTAAGTAAGTGTTAGATAAATTCAACAAGCGCAGCTTGACCACTAGGAAGGTACTCATAGAAATGATGAAGGCTAGCCAAGGCTAGATGTAGACACAGGAATGGAATGCAAGGGTGTGTGCATGGAAACACTTTGTGCACGCAACATTAAATTTGTTGGACTGGTGTGGTGAAGCGGGGAGGAGTGGGAGAATTACCAGTGAACTGGCCGAATCAGCACCTGTCCAGCTGTACTAGCCCTCCCCCTGTCCCCCACTATCCTTTGCAAGGACAGTGAGCCCAGACAGGCAAGCATGCTCTGCACGCAGTGTCTTGAATCATGGAAACAAAGATCACCCACCTACCCACCTCTTTGTTTTTACTAAGACCCATGTGGGGTCCCTGCATCTCTTTCCAATGGGCCAGGAGGTGTTGATTTTAAGCAAAAATACGTCCCAGGCTTAATACGAAATAAAGTTACTTAAATAAAGAAGGAAAAAAACAGGACCGTCGCTAGGTGTTGACTTTAACAGAGAGTTGACTTCTTACAGATTCCAATGAAATACCTTTTTTTTAAATTTTATATCAATAAATTCATTTCTTTCAGTGAATAAAAGAACAAACCATGTATGCCATTGATTTTAATGCATTGTTCAGTACTCTTTGACAGTGTGTCTTACATTTGCATGTTTTAATTTTTAGATTTCCCATTTCCATCAGGGAGGCTACTTCTGTATATTAGTTTACATTAAGACACTTAATGTGACTTATTGAAAACATACATATGTATTTGTTCAGTGTTCAAGGCATATGAAGACGTTAGTTTGTCTTAAGAAACTCATACAATGACAGATGGTCAATGTACATGTATATCCTTTTTTAATTTTTGTACATGCATCTCTTGTTTTCTTCTGTTTGTTCGAATTGTTCATGGACTATGTTTTTGTACAAAATTGCCATTATGTCAGTCAGCATTATTTGTGTGGGTACACAGACTATTTTAAAGAGCTTCAAGCCTATGTGTAGGAAGGAGCGCAAGAAAATAAATTCATTAATATTCTCTTATTACATGTATTTGTTTTAAACTATCTTTTTTAAAAGAGATGTGGCAATAAAAATATAATGAAAAATATAAATCATTTGTTTACCAATGCCACAAAATAAACTCTAGTTGCTTTATTTTGAAATAAACTACAATCAAATCTACGTAAGCGATCTCCAGGAAACACAATCAATTATAATAGTGAAAATCAAGTTACATGCAAGTTTTCATGATAACCCCATAGGATAAAGCTCTTTTGAAATTGCTTCACAGTGAAAAAAACTATTTTGATCATGTCCTAAGCTGTTCTATTTTCACGAGCAGTGAGACTCAAGTTTTGAGAAATTGGAGTAAAAGGCTTTAAAAATTTTTTTGTAAGACAAAAACGGTAAGAGAACACAAAAGAGCTTATAGGTAAGACCAAGAAATACAAAAATGCATTGTATAACAAAATGCACAGGCTATGAAACAGACCATGATGTACAAAAATTGATATTATAAATGTTTATTAAATAGGTCGTGAATCTTCAAAATTGTACATAGTCTAAAAAAATTGTAAGTTAGGGCATGGAGGGGATTTATGGGCTTATTATACAATTACAAGCATAAAACTTGCTTCAAAAACTCCTGCATATTTCTAATTGGTTTTGGTGTCGTTGCTGTTCTGTTTTCATCTTTAAAAATAAAAATAGTTAGCTTTCCCTTTCTGTTTCTTTTCTCTTGAAATATCTTCCCTAAAGCTCTGCCTCTAGATTACGCTATCAGGCATCTCTTATCTTGACAATAAAAACAACAGAAAATGCATCAAATGAAAGCCAAATGCAATGCAAAAAAAACCTAGCTTACAAGGATTAAATTAATAACAATATATTGAATTTACAAAAACCAAATCAATATTACAATGAGTAGGAGTTAATCACAAGTCCCACAAAAAGGCTTGATTTGAACCGATATTCAAATCAGGAAATTAACATTTTCTACCAAAGGGTCAAAATTTTACTTAAATTTTTCTGGATTAATAATGAAAGTTAGTAAAATTGTTTTTTTCTCATGTAACCATAAAACAATTAAAAAGGAGGAAATGAGCAAATCCAGGTGACTACTTAATGATATCTTTCAATTCTCTGGAATGTGAAATTTTGAAATGCTTTTTTTTTCTTCATTTTCTTGAAAATCTGTCTCAGTGATGAAAAACCTTCCTTATGCAATAGCTCAAATTTAATCATGGCATTGAAAAAGTTGTTAGACTGTCTTATACTATAGAAGTTTTTAAGCTCTTAAACAGTAAATACATCTCTAAATGCTGAACTCGCTCAAGAAAACTAGTTTGGGGCTGATTGTTCATTGACATTATCAGCATTTTATAGAAACTTTTTTTGAAATATACTGATAATTCATTATGTTTTGTATCACATACATTAAATGGTAGCTAAAAACAAAACAATTTATTAACAAGCCTAGTAGTGTTCTTTTGAAGTTTCTGGTAAAGAAAAATGTTTATATACATTTTCCTTCATCTTGTTTAAGGGGAGGGGCGGCACCTGAGACCATTTTTACATTTTTCTTAAGTTAGAAAGCTTTTATGTTAATTTTTGGGTTTGCCGAGGTCAAATTAGAGGAAATAATGGTACTGAGATAAAAAACTCATAATGTTGCCATGGTAACGCCGCCATCTTGGATTTTATTATATCAAATAACTGTGGATTTCAAAATGTATCTCCTCCCTCAATTTTGTTTGGATTTCAATGAAAATTGGCATAAAGGAAGTTTAGGCCAATACAAAGAGCTGTACGCATGGGTTTTGATATATTTTTGAAACTTGATTTTTTACAATTTTTCTAATTTTCGGTTCTGCGCTTTCTCAAATTTCCTGAAAATTTGAATAAAAATCAACGATTTTTCCAAAACTATGTAAGATATCCAAAATCCAATGCATACAGCCCTGCGTATATATCCAATGATGATTCATGCAAAGTTTTGAGTAAATCCGTTGAGAAATAAAAAACTAGATAGGTTTTATGTACGAAAAAATCAAGTTTTGAGAAAAACGGCTTTGAAGTTTTCATACATATTTTATATACAGATGATAGAGAAATATTTGTTTTTCCTCGTTGAGAGCGAGCACTTTTCTTTGGCATTGTAACGATAATGAATGGAATTATATAGATGAATATATTTATAAAGAAGAAATTATACTTGTAAAAGCGCAACTAAATAAAAGCCTGAATGAAAACAAACGCAGTGAACTTAGAACCAAAACAAACGCAGCGAGTGATCGGAGTATAATACTGATACCGATAGAAACTAGGCCTAGGTCAAGGTATTATGCAAAATTATATGACATCACGCACTTCGCCAGCGAATCAGCAGGCTAATTCGGGAGGTGAGGACGGCATCGAGGCAAACACGCCTGCCTGCCGTCGCTCTGCAGCCAATGAAACTTCGCTTGCAGGCGAGGCCTTGTACTACGTAGTACTAAGAGGACACCAAACTAGGTCAGAGCCAGCCTGCTGTGTTAACATACACGTGTGGACCTCTATTTTGCAGGCTTGTATACCCTTGACAAGCTATAGCAGTGTAAAGTGGGCGGTTTTGTCGTGTGGGCGAGGTCATAACGTAAAATTCGATACCAAATAAGCATAGGTGGCGAGGAAACTGCAGTTGTATTCATGCATTAGTTTAGGCTAGATTTCTACCAATTTTAGAGCAAAACTGACCCCCCAATAATGAGGTGTTTCACAAAAATCTCATTTTCGGAAAGAAAACAGTTGAATAAGACTTTTTAGGTGTCAGTTTTAGATTTACAAAAGGATGATCTAGAAGAATCGGTTAAAATGTCAGAATCGATATTTTGAGCCAAAATCAAGTATATCAGGTGCCGCCCTTGCCCTTAAAGTTGTTTCAGCAATCCTGCCATATATTAGGACATAATCAAGATATCAAAACATTTCTTTACCACAGCAAAGGCCTTAGCTTTTAAGCAATTTACTCAAATAGCTCTAAATATCAAAATTCCACAACTAGATTTATTATAAGGATAGATACATAACAAAAACATTAGGACTTTGAGAAAAAAGCTGTGAGAGGCTGAATACTCTTGTCTCGTGTCACACCCTTAGACTTTTTGCTTCCTCTTCCTCCTTTCCCTGTGCCTGAAATGTTTTTTCTCTTTCCCTGAGAAATACTCCCTGACGCAGAACTTCCTGAGCCTGGAGTAACAGTTTGGACCTTGTTCACCTCCTTCTGCAGAGCTAGGGCAAAATGGTAATCAGTGTGTTCTGGCATTTCCCATACAGGGACCATGTCACCACAAGATTCACATTCCATGAAATCTTCACAGCACTCTAATACCCTAACACGGCTTGGGGACTGTGTACCGTCGCCACCTGTGACGGTGGTAGGCATCATCTCCACAGATCTGCCAACTAAAAACTCCTCCTCCTGTTTGTTTTTAGAATTGTTTTCTTCATGCTCCATTTCAATTCCTGTGTTGTCCTTCAGATTTTTTTCTGGTGTAGAATAATCCCTGATACCTTTTGGAGTAACTAAAACTGTTTTGTCTGTAGCATCTTGGCTTTCACTGTGGGAATGAGGCACAGCTGGAGCTGATAACGCTGATTCATCTAAAAGTTCATTCATTTGCTTAGAGGAACCATCATGGCAGATTCTTTTTTCAAAACTCTTTCTGGCTTCTGATGAAGAACAAACTTCAGTTGAAGATGCTGATTTCATTTTATTAGCAAAGAACCCTGAGATAGATTTCTCAGGTTTAGAGAGTGGGGTTTTCTTTATTTCCACATCATTGTCAACATGCAGTAATACTTCTGCATTCTCTTTAACTAATGGTAAGGCACTACTGCCTTTCTCCTCACGAGTTTCTGATTGAGAGAAAAATGATTTGATGCTCACAAAGGACCCTTTCTCACTTTGCTTTGGTTTTAAGCTTTTACTTCCAGCCCTGGATGTTTGGACTTTAGTCACATTTATTTCACCAGGTTTTGAAAGTGGGTCACATATTTCTTGACTTGTTTCGTCATTGATTTCGGGTGGCAGCTGGCTAAGAGCACTTGTGCTGGAACATGCCACAAACTGGGTACTTTTCATTTGCAACAGAGAAGTAGATTGTGCTGTAAACATAGATAAAATCTTTTGGGATTCCCCCTGCTCTGAAAACTTGCTAGCTGACAAGCCAAGGTTTGTCAAAGGAGGGCTCCTGGAAGAGGTGGGAATAAAGATCAACACATTAAACACAGTCTTAATCAGCAAAATGATAGAAGCGTGTTGCTATTAGGTTTTTTAATTTAGGAAACATAAAGATGTATAAAAGTTCTTGTGATTTCAACTTTTTACTCACAATTAAAAAAACCAGCCAAAGGTGTATAATTTCATTTAAACCCGCAAAATATAACTACGCATAGTAATCCTGCATAGATTGAAGTTTAGCGATACGAATCAAAACTAATTCACAGAAAAAATTGAAGGAAGAATTGGCATTTGCAGCCTGTTAAGGCACTCTTCTAACTTGGTAAAAAACAGAAAAACAAAAAAATTAAAACAGCAAAAAAGAAAAAGAAAACAGGAAAGTCAAAAAAAAGGAAACCGGAAAATTTCAAACATGAGCAAAAAAGGAAAATCTGAAATTTTCAAACGCTTAAAAAAAAAAGAAAAACAAGAAATTTTCCAACAGATAAAGAAAAAAACACAAAAAATAGAAATTGTTTAGGAGATGAAAAAAAAAACAAAAGCTATTTTACATATTCAAAATGATTTTTTAGGGGCCCTGAAACAGCTGTGTTAAAAGAGCAGAATCAGAGGACATAGCTTGAGAACATAAATGAAAGCTAATTATCAAACTTGCACTATAACTGGAAATTTTCAGTGAGAAGACGAGTAAAGTAAACACTTATAAACCATTTCCAATGGAAAACAAAGAAAGAAACAAATATCTCGGAAATGGAAAAAGTGGGCCAGTTCTATGAGTTTTGAGGATGTGGATTAGAGCTATATAAGGCAATGGATTTGCATAAACATTTAAAGATGTTAACAATGTTAGTAGAATTGACAAATAACAGCCACATCAATTACAGTTTAAAGTTTTCTTTCTCTGTTTAACCACACAGCTTATCTCGTGTTTACCCTCAACTTATTTTGATAATTAGAAGATAGCTTATGGGTATCTTAAAAGATTAAAATTAATGAAAGTTTTTAAACTAAATGCAGATTTTTTTTTCCTTCAATAAAAAACAAAGCCGCAGGAAAAGAAAACAAAAATCCAGTTGAAATCATTACATATTTTTTTTGTATTTTGAATCAATTTTTTAACTTGTTGGAAAGCATCTGAAATTTCAAGCAGAATCAATTCCTGCAGCTCATTTTAGAAAAGATATTGAGCTCTTACCACTGTGCACTCTGGACAGAAGCTGTGTTGAACTGTTTGACTACGGCATAAGCATCAGAGCAAATTTTGTCAGCATCGTAACGAGCTAGCAAGCATGCTCTGGACGATGAGGATGAAGATCCGGGCTGGTGCTGCATGCGTACATGTAAGGTCAGGGACTTTGCTGTTCTTTTATTCTATTAAAAATTTATAATATAAGAAGAGAAATTCGGTGAGATTAAAGCTTTCATTAAAGTTTTACCACAATTTCTTTAGTTTTAACTGTTCAATTAACACATTTTCTCAGAACTAGATTTTAACTACCATGTATCAGGTCTTCAGGGAGAAAAAAGCATTTTAAATTTAGAGAACTACAAAGGTATTGAGCCCTTAGCAACCATACCAACTAAAATTAAACCCAAAAAACATGAAAATCCAACATCAACTAGGTGTGAAAATTGTTTGGAAATGGTTTTACCATCAATATTTGACATTAAAAAAATTTGACTTCTGTACACCCACTTATCTTTGAAAGCCTATATCTCAAAACTAAGCCATTTGACTTATAACTCATTTATGATTTAGACAGAATGCGAGATATATGATACTCTATTACTACCTAATTTTTCACCATAAAAAACTTCTTGGAGAAAAAAGTTTAATTTCACTTCATACTGAGAATTTTAAAAAATTGGTTTGTTCAAAAGGTTAATGCCGCTGAATGTCACAGAGTGGCGCATTCTACTGATCTGGGCTAGTCGTCCAAAATTCAACTCACCTGGAGTAAGTCTTTGTCTAGCCTCTCACTGACTTCTTTTGACAACTCTGATAACCAGAATTTGACCTGGAAAATAAATCATTGATTGTTAATGTATAAAACTATAATATAACATTTTCTTTAGCATAGCATTAACAGTTTTAGCAAAATCTTGAAGTTGCTTTGCCTTTACCTTTACCCCTCCCATGGTGGTTGCCTTTGCAACACTGCAGATGACTTGTCAACCAGTCCTATCCATTCCTTCCTGTCTATTGTGAGTTTGATCGCTTTGCT
Source organism: Elysia marginata (assembly GCA_019649035.1). Taxonomy (NCBI): domain Eukaryota; kingdom Metazoa; phylum Mollusca; class Gastropoda; family Plakobranchidae; genus Elysia; species Elysia marginata. Next base: position 263,053 of record BMAT01009755.1, on the reverse strand, counting down.
CATCTGCAATCTTGTCAATTCTGTGAAGATGTGTCTTCCCATCTCTATTTCTGTCTTCCCCTAACAATTCCCTGGAGCAAAGGCTTTGCAAGCCTCTTTCCACTTATTATGTGACCAAACCATCTTAGAGTTTGCATCTCTCGATGGCGGTGAGAAGATCTTCATACAAACCAATGGCTTGCCATATTCTGATTTTTCAGTTACTCATTAGTCATATGGTCTTTGTAAATTACGCCATGCAGTCCTTCAAAGCATCTCGTTTCTGTTGTCTGAAGCCTCTTTTTTAACCAAACATGAGTACATGTTTCACAAGCAAACATGAAAAATTGTTAGACACGGAATGCAGGAGTCTTATCTTTGAACTTAACTTGATTACCATGTCCTTCCAGATATTTCTAAGCTTAGTGCTGCAGCTTTCATTGCAATTCTGGCAAATATTTCAGGCTTAGACCCCTCAGCTGAAATAATTGCTCCTATATATTTGAAAATTTTCAGTTTCAAGCTTTCCTCCTTTTGCAGTGATTTCAGTTTGGATGCGATTGTCAATACTTGTCATCAATTTTGTTTTGTTTGCATTGATTTCCATGTCGTAAGCTGTGGCTGATCTGTTTTGTTGCTTGAACAAGTTCTCAAGTTCTTGTTCTAGGCCTGTGAGTTCATCTATATCATCTGCAAAACAAAGCTTTGTCATTGGTCTGTCATGAATGCTGACTGTTTCTTGGTGATCTTTAAGTGCACATGTCATAATGCTTTCAAAGAAAACATTGAAGAGTATCGGCAAGAGAACCATCATTGTCTCACTCCAACTGTGTTTTGGAACACATTTCTAATATCCCCGTCAGGGATGCAAGAGGCTCATGCTCAAAAAGCAGGAAAATTTTACTCTCTGTAGGTGCCCTTATAGATCTTTTGATGGATCAACTCAAAGGTATAGATATATAACTCTGTACAAGTGCCTGCACAACTAAAAAGAAGTGTTTGACTTTCTATGGCTTTTAATTTAGGATAATTTCTTTAACATTTAGCTCATAATTCTTCAAGTTTTCCTGCTTTTTTAGTTAAAGAAAACTGCTAAAAAATCGGAATTCCTGCAAAAATCGAAAAACTTGCATCCCTGCCCCGTTGAATTAAACTGCACTGCTATCCTTGTCATAGAGATTTTGTATGACACGGATGAGGTTTGCAATGATGTTTTAGTGGCTCATGGCAGCCCAGAGTGCCGTATGCCAAACCCTGTCAAAAGTCTGCTTGAAGTCTATAAAAACGCGATAGAGTGCTGAAGGTATCTCTCACACAGAATCCTAAGGTTGAAAATCTACTCAGTTATGCTACCCTAAAACCTTCCTGCTCTTCACTTTTAATTGCTATAGCCTGTGGTCTCAACCTGTTCAATATTTATTTATTTCATATTTATTTCAAACACTTTATTAATCCCTTTCAGGAAATTTGTCTTCATTGCTCAGCGTAACTATGTCGCCATAGAGCAGAGCCACTAATGATTGTGAGCATCATTTTTCTGGGATGCCATGTCAGACTTAAGGTGCTGTGGATGCTGTAATGTTGTAGGTTGTCTTTCTTTGGTAGATAGATCACTAAAGACTGGGTCCATTGTGTTGGCCACTCTACTGTTCTCCAGATCTTTTGGTGGATTGCATGTACAGCATTGATCATGGCTTCACCTCCTGCCTGTGCTAGTTCTCCAGGGATGTTGTCATTGCCTGCTGATTTTCATTTCTTCAGGGACTTTACTGGTTCTTCTCTGAGGATAGAGAAGGTGTTTCTCTCCCTTGGCAAAAGGGTATTGAACTTCTCTGTCTCCTGTTGCATAGTGTAAATGTCCAACTTTACAAAATGTCTTTAGACACATCCCATTTTTGTCAAGAATGGTCTGGGCCGTCTGTAGGTTGCTGTTGGTGATGTCTTTCAATACTTGTTAGGACTTCTTGGTGTTGTTTACTTTGAGGTTACTTACAAATGCTATTTATAAAACATTTATAATTCATTATCGAACTCCAAATAATCTTTAAGAGGAAACTAAAAATAACTGAAAAAAAATCAAGGGTTTTTTTTTATCTAAGATCATTCATAAGGGTGCTTTGTGAGTATATAAGGGTTTATCATTAATAATTCATAGTAATTTCTGATCTTTAGAAAAATGCTCCAATGCAAATGAAATCAGAAATTGAGACCATTATTCTTTTAAACAGTACTTATTTCTGACGGAAATCTCTTTACAGAATTTATTGACATTTGTCTATTTTTTTCAACACAAAATTTAACAATTGTTTAATTCACAACATTTAGGAATAAAAAAAATGCTAAGAAAGAGAAAAATCTAGTTTCATTCATATTTTTTTATACATATCAATACTTATGTTACCTTTTCCTTTGTGTCAAGAATTTCTTTCCCTCTAAAGTTTTTACTACAACCGATAGACTTTGGAAGCTCTCTTGTATTAACACACTCTGATTCTATCCCTCGACAAGCGTTGAATAACCAGCTCCTGTTTTGAAAAAAAAATTAAGTTTCAGGAAGGCTAAAGATGCAAGCTTTTAAGCATGATCAAACAAAGCTGAAGCAATCAAAATAAAATATATATCATACCATGATATTATATATAACATTAAAAAAGCTGTATCTCAGGTGTTGTCACAAAATGAGTTTAGTTGCAGCATTGACATTTACAGATGGAAAGATTGTGTAGGAAATCTTGTAAGCTTATTTAGGGCAGAGAGATGATCTAGAAAAAACTTGCTAAGCACCCAACTTGAATTTATAAACACAGTATATTTACAAAACAAAAGAACATTTAAAAGGTTTCGTCTAAGGCTTCATGAGTAAAAATACTAATCTTGATAATGACATGAGCTATTGAACTGGGAGGAAAATAGGAGATCAGTGAGAATCACTCTCTGGGAAGTGAAGAAAAACACAGTTGTCTCGCAACCAGAGCCTTCAGTGAAAACTCACAACCAGTCAAAGTGAGTCTTCAGTCATAACTCACAACCAGTCAAAGTGAGTCTTCAGTCAAAACCCACAACCAGTCAAAGTGAATCTTCAGTCATAACTCGCAACCAGTCAAAATGAGTCTTCAGTCAAAACTCACAACCAGTGATAATGAGTCTTCTGTCAAAACTCGCAATAGGTCAAAATGAGTCTTCAGTCAAAACTCACAACTCCCCAAAATGAGTCTTCTGTCAAAACTCGTGATACATTAAAATGAGTCTTCAATCAAAACTCGCAACCTGTCAAAATAAGTCTTCAGTCAAAACTCGCAAGCAGTCAAAATGAGTCTTCAGTTAAAACACGCAACCATTCAAAATGAGTCCTCAGTCAAAACTCGCAACCCATCAAAATGAGTTAGACTGTCCAACGACTACATCTAATGGAGGTTTGAAAGAGAAACAAAAACAATAAACTTAGCTAACGCATAAAGGTACTTATCCGATTAAATATCCTTGAATATCTTCAAAGAAAATAAACAGAAATCGGCTCTAAGAAGAGCCAAGACTGAAAGCAACTTACCACCAGCACAAGCAAATCGGTCTGACAAATATGTAAATTTTAACTTAAGCTATGCAGCATATGAAGTTTTTATACATTTATTTTAATTTTAATTACATCAATCAAGTCTATTACAAAAATTCAACTGTGCTATCTGGTTCCAAATCTAAAATTAGATGTAAGCCTACCCAGTCTTGGCACCGCACTGAGCCTGTAGCTCCTGCTCTGTGAACTTGACCAGGTCTCCCATGTACTGCAGATGGAGGTCATCTATTAAAAACGCTCCAAGCTTTCCACCTAGGTGTCGGCTGTTAAATAAAATAAAAAATACTGGTAAGGAAAAAAGTCAAGGTCATTTAGTACAGGTGGTCTTGCTAACTAGGAAGTTGTGAAGCAACCATTGCACTTCGAGGCCACATTAAAATGCCTTCTACCTTGGTATGCTACACGTTGACTTAGCTAAAATTTTTTAAGGAAAGGAAACAAAAATGGTGGCTAAAAGTCTTGTACAAAGTGTTTAAAATGTGCATTATTCATTTCAAGTATGTATTTAGCAATTTTTCCTTTAAATAATTCTTACAACACAAACTTCAACTACCACCGAGACTAAATTTTCTGTCTTAAATTAGATTTTACAAAGCACAGTGAATGCGTGTTACAGCTCTAAGCTCAGAGACAAACTTTTCAGCCACAATTGCTCGACTTTGACACAAGGATTGGTATCAAGCATTCTTGACTTTATAAAGACGCTTGTTTATTGATATAGAGCACACAAAAACATTAATTTTTAATTGAACGGCAATTCAGATTGTGATAATAGGTATGGAACTCTTTTATCCTTGCCAACATTTCTCTGGTGTAAAAAAGACAACTCTGTCATTGTAACTTTGTCTTTCTCACCTACAATCAATTCCTAGCATGCTACTATGGTGGAGGCAAAAGTAAAAAGCTTTATCCTTAGTTTCTAAATGGCAAGTTTGGGTCTACGAAAATTTGACATAATTACAGAACATGCATGATTTATGTTTAGACTTTAGCTTTGCAACTTTAACAGAGAAAATATTTAGACCTTCATCTTTACTTATGCGTAGAGTCCAAAATATCTTAGGAGAGGATCCACAAAAGCTCAAATCAATGTATAGATCAGTTAATTAAAAAGGACTGAAGATTTCAAAAGCCATTAAATGTCTTAAAACTTGAATTAAGTTGCATCTAGTTGTTATGAGCACTAGTCAATAGTTATCTAGATATCATACTTATTTTCTTGAAATATCTTGAAAAAATATGCTAAACGTAGTTTTGCATTTCAGATATACAAAGATGAAGTTGATTACACTAAACAAAAAGAGACTTCATGAACTTAAATAAATACCCTTCTAATGAATGTGATTTTCTGTGGTTGTGATTGCCTAGTGAATTTGGGTTTATTTTTTCATGCCTGCTGTCAATTTAAGTTGGATCAGATCTGTTCTCTTGTATGACACTTATAGAAGTGATCTTGCCCTTTCACTGTATAAGTCTCACAAGCTTTTTGCAAGACTTTGGAGATACAAAACTCACAAAGACAATTTTTCCTCCATAAGCTGCACGCTAAAAAAAGTGGGGTTAATGTGTGAATTGAAAATTGACTCCAGCAAGCGTCAAAGTGAAAGCTCACTCACATTTTGGGAATGGGAAGTGTTTCAAATACAGATGGTACAGACGATAAAGGGAAAACTGTTTGTTTGTTGGGTTTGTTCCTACCACAAGCAAGCTTGGCTAGCATCTGGAGCAGAAAAAAATCAAACATACAAAAATACAATAAGGAATATTCTAAAAAATTTATTGCAATGCCTCAAAACATGCTGCCATGTGGAGACAAGCAATAAATTAGCCTTTTCAATCAAGAGATCAGTTATTTAATGTTGCTTTTAAGACTGGCCTTTTAGCAGTTAATGCTGTAAATTTTCAGTTCTTTTGAATGAACCTGTGTCTTTTCTCACCTCCCTTTTCCTCCCATCATTCAAAAAATGTACAACATATGCAGACCCAGTTGAAGTTAAAATTAATGGGATGACTTTAATTAAAAGGTCTATATACATTATAATGGTAGAAAAATTCAGTTTAAAATTTTAGATCAATAAAAGTCTACTTTCTTTGCTTCTTCAGAAGTTAGTAATTAGTTGCATAGTTCTAAGCCATAGCTTTTAAGTCTCTAATGCAAATACTAAATGCCTTCTTTATCAGTGGCAGCCCTGAAAGATGAGCTGCCTAAAGTCAGCTTTAGAGACAGTAGGAACAACACAAGTTTTGATTTTTAACAACTAAATACACCATAAAGCCTTTACATTCTTCAAATCTTACAAAGAGAAATTCATTTTAAATTTAAGGGGTCAAAATAGATTTTATTGCCTTGAGCTTATAATGTGATTAAGGGTAGGGTAGTTGTTGCAGTGTAGTCCTTTATCTTTGAATAGTAGTGGAATCCCCTTAAGACAATGTTGAATACAAAATTATCTAGAAATTTTTTATGCCCATTTTTTTCCCTTCAGTCAATCACCCTGTTTGAACCAGAACTTTCTACACCTATTGTTTTATAAAGACACTAGAATCATGGTTTCTCCTCCTCCTCCTTTTTCTTCTTTTGTTATTTAGTTTTATGGATGCATACCCATCAGTTCTAGACAGTTAATTGTTTTTTCTTCAGGTCCAAATTGGGCCAAAGAGTTTGCGGCTAAGCTCTAGAGGACTAAGACATTAAATTCCTTCTTTTTTTTTTTAAAGTATAAACAGAGTTCCGGTTAAAGAGATACTAGTTCAGAGAAATTCGACTGATCATGTAAAAAATAGATACTCAACGTACTTTATTGTGTGAAATGCCAGCCGAGCAAGTAAAACCAGTCTCTTGGAATACAGCAGCCCTCATCTCCTCCACCATGGCAGCCGCAACAGCCAAGCGACGCTCACACTCTGCTCCAGCATCACTTGTCACATGCTCCAGCCACTTCCCTGTACCTGCCAGGATACAATACAACATTTTTAAAAATCTAGATAAAAGTCAGATGTTTAAGACAGATTTGTAGCTTTCACATATCACTTTTTTGACTGTTAAATAGAAAGAAATCCGAAGAAGGATATTTATAAAATCACCAATATTTGCCTACTATATAACAAGAGGGTCTATCGAGCAACACTAAGGTTTCTGCTGCTAAAAATATGTATGTTTGAAACTAAACTTGTTGACACACCGTCCTGTAAATAATGTCAGGTGACAGTGAAATTAGGGTGTTACTTTCTCGCATGAGAAAATCAATAAAAAAGAGTAGTTTGTGACAAAAGAATAATCTCTTATTTCAGTTACATTTTTCTTCCTATTCTTGTTTTTTTTTTATCATTAAAAAGCATCATACTTTTTCAGGAGTCTTAGAGATATCAATACTTCAAAAAAGAAAACCAATGGAAATGACAATAATACAGTGCAGTCTGTTTAAGTCAAAGTGCTTGGGAACAGCTGATTTAGTTCAAAATATCAGAACTTTCAATTAAAGTATACTTGACAAAGAAAAGACTACCAGTTAGGATTCTAAAGAGGTTCAAGTTATCAGAGTTCAAGATCAATGGACTTTACAGCAACCATAATGCAGCTAGTTTGCAGGGTGCTTTTCCCAAAAATGTAATAAGCTCTAAGCCCCATTACTGTTACAAATAATCGCAAGTTCATTCATTCTATGGCATTCGTATATTGAACTTAAAAACGTATAATTACATATTATAATTACTTATAACTACACTACTGTGCATTTCATGCAGGGTGAACTTAGCATGCAAGTACATTACGAAACTCAAGGAACATGTGAACATTTATCAGATAGTGTCTCTCATACTGATTATAAAAAAATGTATACCTTCAGGGCCACGATCATAACCCTCAACAAATGTGTTAGGAATCTGTTGCAAAAGGGTGCAGCTGTCATCCAGAGCTTTTAGCCTCTGTGACACTTCCTGAGTAATGTCTAGAAAGGCCTCATCCACACTTGCCCGTTCAACACAAGAGCAGAACTTGCTGAAGACTGCAATGACTTCAGCTCCTGCTTCTCTGTACCTGTCCATTAGTTGAGAGACATTTTTGCTGAGTACAAAGGTTTTATGTATAGCTTTTCCAAAACATCAAAACAGCCTCTTTTAGATAGAGCTGTGAAAAAAATTGCCCATAACCTGTCCTGAATGCTGATTTTCATAATTAAAGGCAAATGGCAAACAAAAAATATTGCTTTTAAGCTTTGTCTTTCACTAAACTTAAACTTGGTTCTAATGTCTTAGTAAGGTTATTTCAAAAAGTCTATAAAAAAATGTACATTTTAGTCCTCACTTGCACAATTGTTTCTATTTTCCAGAATGCTTCTTAATTTATCTTTCACTTCTAATTTCATTTTATTTTTAAAGATCCAAGATAATGTCTTTCGATAATGTTGTTAAAAAAATACAGACGAACATTTAATCAGCCAACCTTGTCAAGTCTGCTTTCCCTCTTGTCTCTGGGACTCTGGCTAAATGAATCTCTGGACATTTCTGTTTGGCGTCATCTCCACGCATATTACGAGTGACCCCAAATTTTCTGGCCTCATATCCCACAGCAATAATTCTGAGAGTAAGGTATAAATTCAATTTACATAAAATTGGAGTTTGAACATATAATCTTTGTCTCACCTGTCTTGGCTTTTGTCAAAAAAGGAAGTTAGATGTAGAATATTTCAAGAAAGCTCTGTAAAAACTTTCTAAAGTGACAGTTCTTTTTTTTAGAACAAATTATAAAAAAAATTTAGGCTTTTATTCTCAGAAGGCCAACTATTAAAAAAAATCAAAACTATTTTTCTTTTTTGTTTTATTGGTAAAATCTTCTCACTTTTAATTTAAAAATTGGTTTTCTATTGACAAAGTTGTTGAACCTGATCATGAAACATAAGATTGCTCATTATTACACAAAATACACACACACAAAATTAAGCATAAATATTTTAAACAGTTGGCTTGCTGAGTAAAACTAAAATGTATTGTGATAATTTGAAAAATGAATGAAAAAAGACTAAATAATAATAATCGCCTAATTCTGTGCTTCCCAGGGCTATTTTTTGATAGGTGCATGCTGGGATACTACAAGGGTACGAGCTCCCATTCTATGCCATTTGTTTATGAGTCATGTAGATATCTAAATCTGACCTACTACTCAAAACAAACATGAAAAGATGCTATTGGCCCATGAATTTTATAAATTTTAAGCTTTTCCACTTGATACAGTGATTTTAAGTTTTAAAGTGTTCCTAAGTCTAACATCTGCTACTTGCTCCTAATACTTGGTACAGTATTTGTACAGCCTAGCAGCATGTTTATGAATACCAGAAGTCACGCTTCATAATAAATTAAAAAAAGACTCAATCCGGGCTGCTTGCATGCACATTCTAAAACCTTTATAAAGCAAAATTTCGATAGTTTGGGAATAATTCTGTACGTTTTTATTTCCATTGATAAGTGCTTTCTATCACAAATAAAGTTTCATCCTGATATTGAATTTTGATTCCAACAACTATGTTTGTGAAAAAAATTAAACTGCTGCTATTCTGAGTTTTCGCTAATTCAAAATTCCAATATAACAAAGATCACTGAAACATGATTGAATCATTTATTTGGTCTTTTGTCATCTATAGACAATGAAATAGACTTTCATAATGTATACTCAGACTTAGAAAATGTGTAAAAAAAAGTTTTTAGCTTTGAAAAGTTTACTAACCCTCCTCCTTTCCATGTTTTATATTGTACAACTGCACATGGTTTTCCTTTCAGGCTTGGATCTAGTCTTTGCTCCACTTGGACATAAAAGCAGTCCATATCAATGAGGACAACATCCCTTTCAGTCATGATTTGTGGCAGATCTAAAGGACACAAAGCTATGTTTATAATAAATTAATACATTATATTATAAAATTAATGCATTTTAAAGAAATAAATTAACATTCCTTTGTAGAGGTTGAGTGTTACCTGAAATGCAAATTTAATTTACCAAATTATGGTAATACTGATGAGTGAAATGTCACATGTATAATCTTGACTACTGCTTACAGTAAGTAAAGATTAGCACAAGTTCTGCAAATAATTATAATTTATTTACAACAAAAAAGAGTTAATGTAGTAGGCTGCATGCTCTGCAAAAGCAGTCAAGAGCTCAATATAGAATTATAAACAAAAACTAAACAAAACCAGGTATCAGTTTGAAACTAATACCACAAACCCTGGTCTGTCATGAGAGGCAGAAAGGGAAAATTCCACAGGTCACAAGTAAAAAATCAAGAATGAGGGAATGAGGGATGATGTAGACCATTGAAAAGGCTAAAGTTTAAGTGATGACTCAGCCAGATGCTTGGTTCCAGCTTGGGACAGAATTAATCTATGACTTTTTTTTACAAACCATCACAATTCCAAGACTACCTGGTATGACAAGGGAGTGCAAAATGTAAGTTAAAAGCAAGGCTACCTCGGAGCGTACGGGATGTTCAAAGCCAAACAAGTGTCTAGCCGCACTGGTAAATTCCTCAAATCAAAGCCAAAATAGTGGGTGGGGGAGAGTGTTGGGTTAAGCCAAGCTTAGTCAGCAAATAATACACCTCAAGTAAAATACAGTTTTACCACTAAATTCTTTTTAGAAAATTATATTGGCATATGGGGCAAAATTTCCAAATGGTAATTTATGCCAAATTGGGTTTTATTATGTGCTATGCACATCACTTCAGGGCCTTCTTAATTTCTGAAAATCAGATAAAATTTATTATAGGCTCAGCAAGATGCCTAGAGTGGCATCCATATGTTGAAAACTTCCGAAATCAAAGTCTAGTTTCATTGAAGATATATATGCTAAAAAACCTAGACCTGTTAGTGTTAGCCTGATCAATCATCTATCAAACAGACTTCCACAAAGGGATGCAATATTAGCTAAGCCTAAACTTTATAGTATACACAACAAATACTATCTGATATAGATAAAAGGGCCTCTGTGAACAGTTTGATTAATATTAGCAACCCTCGACTCGTATTGTTTACCTTGGATGAACACTACAAATAAAATGGCCTGCAGCATCCAGATGGACAGCTGCGGTGAAACTGATTTATAAAGGTGTGGACGAGGTGGAGCAAAAACCTGCCCCCCTCGCTCAAGCTTTGTTGTTTATCTGTGGTCCATCTTTATCAGAGAGTTTAGCTGCCCTTGCAATAGAGAGGGTCAGAGCCAGAAGCAGTGAAAAGAGACTTCATAGACAACTGGTGGTGGTCTTGATCAAGTCTGTCTACATCTATCTTGCTGATGACCCGTTGAAATTTAGAATTGGGTTTAGCAATGAAAGGAGGCAGAAATGGAAAAATATGACTTTAAATATATAATCAAATGACAAAAATTACTTGAAAAAATTAATCGACTTCGAAATCAGGGAGGAAATTTTGTTTGCTCCATCAAAACCTAAACGAAAAGGAATACATTTTTACAAGTAACATTTACAGGTTTACAAGCATAGGCCTACTGCCCGAAACAACCATCGTCATTGGTCTTAAATGGTTATCCTGGGCAAGTTCGACTCACCACTGTAAATTAATGGAGTGTCGGGCGTCTGTGCCCGTCATATACCCGTGGACGCCTCGATAACGGGCAACACAGTACAAATCACTTCAATTTTTCGGGTAATAGTTTTCGGGTAGTGATCAGCTCAACTCAACCCGCCGTGTCCTTGCCCGCCGTAGCCTAGCGCTGCCCACCCGCTCGCCACTGGAAAAAAACCCATTTAGGGCCTAGCTTGATATTGTTGGTACATAGATATAAGCGATGTATACCTAACCCATCGCTGCAAAATACAAGGCGGTTCCCCCACCTCTCTGCACCTCATAGGCCTATGTTCAGAAGGTTTTCTCTCAATGGGCCTGGCTCGTTCGTTCTAGTTGTGCATGGTTTTACAATAACATTGATAAAATTGCGATTATTGAAATATAAACAGCAAATTGTAGGCCAAAGATTTATCTAATTCTATTGTAAGGGCCGATCCCTAGGCCAAAAAGTTTTTTTTTTTCATTTTCACCCGGCCACCGGTGGTAAGATGAAAGGATTATCTATAGGTGAAGCTTGTGCAACAGTGCTAGTTGTGTCTGCATTCTTTCGCACTTTTGCTTTCTCTCTGAACATATCTTTCCCTGCTCTTGTATCATTTTTTACTATGATTAAAATTTTATTGATTACAGTTCTTTTTTATGCTACATCAAGACTCATCTATGTCATATTGTCACGCGAGAATCTAATATTTTTTAAACTCCATTGGATTTTTTATATTGCATCTTGTAGTAAATTCTTTAGACAAAGCATGACTCTTTCAACAAGTGTATAGTTTGAAAGGTAAGTACTGAGATAAAACTTGTTGGCAACTTGTAGGACGTGATCCTGTTCTACACTCTAATTTCCAATGAATATTTGAAAGAAATTGCCATGTATAAGAAGCATTGAAACAGACCAAAAAAAAAACAGAGCCAAACTAAAGGAGGAAGTAGGCTGCAAAAAGAAGGTCACGCCGAAAAGCTAGCATATGAAGTGATGATAGAACAAGTAGATTTATTGTTTGCCTAGTACAGCTTAGGTCACTGCCAAACATATCAGGCTGAAAAAAAGAGCAAGCGAGAGAGAATGTTGCGCCTCTCTTGGTGACTGGTACCAGCACAGCTCTAATCGCCGATGCACTGATTCAAAGTAGGCCTAAAAGATTTTAACAACTCCCATTTAGTTAACGTGGTAGGCCTACACTGAGCCTTGCGTCCGACCAATCCTGTTTGCGTTTTGTCACCTTGACCTTGCACCCTAATTCCTACCCGTCCGCGGACGCCTAGGGCCGTCCGCCCAATACCCGAAATCAGTTTTTTTTCGGGTATGACCCAGTACGACTGTAAATGCAAATCCAGCAGACATAGATCTAGATCTGCCCTGTGTCTCGATACTAAAATAAAGTCTAGATCTAGCAGACAATCATGCTCTCCTTACCTCTACTGTTGAAATCTAGAGTCTAGAACTAGTAGAAGCTTAATCTAAATATAGATAATTAGTCTCATGACTTACATTAGACGTAAATTTAGTGGTGTTGATATTTTTATTGATACTCTAGATCTAGTCTTGAACTAACTGCCTTTCCTGGAGACTTTGGCTTTGCCAGGTTGATTCAACCCGTGCCATTTTATCTAATCCGAAAGTTTACTTTAGTTGACGCTATTGCGATCTAAATTTAGATCTATATTAAATATAATAAAAATCTAGATAGATCTACAAAACTTACAAATCCCGCCACACTAATCGTTATTAATTTTTATTCTTTCAGAAACGGAAAGCGAAAGTAAAGTAGCCGTAGGGTTTGCGGAAAGAAATTTGTGTAAGGACTGTAAGGTAAAGGGAGTTGACTCTTAAATTTAAATGTTGGATTGGGCACCAAGAAACTACCTCCCTTATAAAAACGAGCACTAAAACCAGAGATAGTTCAAGTAGAAATGTTTTACACTGCTTTTTTTAAAAAACAGTTTTACGCCTCCTAAGCTTTCAGGCATGCTTACTCTGAATTTTTTTCCTCTTTCTTTTTATTACGACGATTATTGGATTATAGCCCTTTGTAAACACTGTCTATGTGCCAATTTTTATTTATACAGTATGGTTAAAACCTGAATATTTAACTACAGTTTCAAGTCCTTTGTGGTATTACTTTAGCTGCAGAATTTGTTACCAAGTAAGAAAAATTAAAATTGGTGTATTTTCGTATTTTGCTTAAAATGCATGTGAAGTTTGGATTGGGATATGAAAAAAGTAAACTGCATAATTTATGTCTGTTTGACACAATTTTGATCTCCAAACACTCTTTAAGTTGTAACTATGTATTTATTTTTTGTTGTTGTTTTTGTTATCTAAGTATTTAACTTTTAAGTAAAATTTTTTAGTGATGTGTTCCGTACTGTTATAAAGGGCACCAAATATCGATATTTAGAACAATACAATTATTATCAATAGCCATTGAAATCAATAATTCGAGCAACACAAGTGTAGGCTACTTAAATGTGCTCAAAACAATTTAGCATAATTGTCCCCGCAAACGTTTTCTACTATAAAATTAAGAAAGTTAAAAATGATCCACAGCCGAAACCACTGCTGCAAGTTTCATGACAATTTTTTTCAACATTTAGCTGCAGAACAAAAAAGATAATTTTGCTCAAGGTTTTGAAAGTAAAAAAAAATCTTTTGAAAAGTGTCAACGTTTCTTAGCAACATTGGTAACATTTAGTGGTCGTTTATCGATACAAGTATTAAACTATACATATTGCTGGTGAGAATTGAAACAAGGGATATGTGGGATAAGCCGATTATTAGGGTTTTGATGGGCTGATGTGCTTCGCACCAAATTAAATTTGTCTTCTTTTGTTTAAAACTTTTTCTTTGATTACTTTGCAGGTGCTTGTGAATCCCCGTTTTGATTTTGAAACAACACCCATGAAAAACATTTTTTGTACGATCACATACGATTGGAATTCTGCATGAACACTTTTGTTTTAAAATCATGTTTCGTAAGTCTATGTTTTAAATTTTCAAGCTATGCATTGAAGTAATTTTAAAAAATGCTAATGGCTTGGAAAATAATTTTATTTTGGTTTTATACCCTTTTCTAGGCGTGGTGAGAAGTGAGATAACCTAATTAAATTCAAGTCCTACCATAATAGGGCCTAGCTACATCCAGATTCAATCTATTAAATAATTGTGGTGAGAAAAAAGCAGTTATAGTACCGGTATCAAAGATTTCAATCCTGTTGTGTCCTGAATAAACTCATTGTTTGGTTTACAGCGACAAAAGTACACAGGAAATATACATGCATGAGAGAAAAAATAATTTATATAAATTTTGATCCTACGCATCAGCATATCATCAAATGTGGCGGAAGTTAAAAAGTATTTAATACCTTCAGACAAGAAGGAACTGTGCTATCGCGTACTTCTTTACTTAGGTGGATAGGTTTCGAGGTTCTTGTGAAGTAGGCTTACGCCATTTGACTAAACTTCGGATAGGTCACCTTTTCTGGCATAATGATATTATAACAGCTCAAAGCCGTCAAAGTTTTAGCAATTCTTGAGATTTTCTCAGGTAGTCCATCTATTTTAGTTTTATTGCTTTCTTGTATGCTACCTATTTAGCATGATTGCCACAGCAAAAGTAATCTTGTTGTTATTCAAAGAATGTAGACAAGGATGTTTGTCTGAGAAGCTTACAAAGAAACCAAGTATGCTTGACTTTGTCAACTTTTGTAAGACTAAGAATAAACAAGAATTTAAAATGCTGTTTGCTTTATGTGCACGAGTGTTCAGAGAGTATTACGGAGAATATCACGTGAATGAGAGTTTTCTGGCTTCGTCGCTCGAGCGTGTATGTATCTAATTGGTGATTGTATTTAATAATTGTACTTGATAACTGTACTTAAAGATTTAATGTTGTTCTATATTGATGGATTGGCCTCTGGCCTAATAAAAAAAACAACTATTGAACTACAGTAAGCTAATTAATTGTTACCCAGAAAACCACAAGTTTCTCAAGATAATAAACAAGAGTTAATTAAATAAAGCTTAGCTACAGTTGCACGAGAAGTAAAGCAAATCTTCAATAACTAAAACAAGTCAAATTTCAGCAGATTGGAAGACATGAAAAAAAAATAACAGAACACACCTGCATGAACTTAACTATAATTATGCTTACTCAAAGGAAGCTGTCTACGAGCAGAGGTATTTTAGTAAACAACTGTCACAGAATACAAAGAACCAATTATAAGTCATGCAAAGGAATATCAGAGAGCCGATTTAAAACTAGATAGAACCAGCTTCCAAATAGAAAAAAAAACCAACAATACTTGTAACAAAAATAGAATTTAAAAACTCAGATATCAACTACACCACAATACTGGAAAAAACTACACTACAAAAAGTCATAACAAGACATAATTTAAAAAAAAAACATAACTTAACTATACTCATAAAAAGTTAAAAAGAACGATGCAAGCAATATCTTGCAGAAATTGTGCAGCACTCTCAGAAAAAATAAATCTGAGCAAAAGAAAAAAAATTAGTTTGTCATACAAGTATTGCATGCACGAAAGAATCAATGTTCTTGGAGTCAATGCTACATCGCAAAACAAAGTCGAAGCGAAACGGATAAAAACACTTGCCTGGCGAATGCACTATGGTACACAAAAGCATCACAGACCTTTTGTCGCACTTTTAGCTTTACATAAGCCTAAGAGGGCGTTTGTTGGTTCGATTCTTTTTGGGTGAGTGGGTGGGTTTGACTGAAAATGAGCGAAGGGCTACTAAATGCTAAGTTTTGCTAGTGACAATCTTCATACTGAATTCCTAAAAATGCAAACAAATTCAAGATTTGTGACTTCTGTAAAAGCTCTGTGTTACTACGTTTTTTCAAAATTAGACTAGAAACCTATAACCCTACTTGGTTCTTTCTCTGTATTGCCTTTTGGAGGCATTATGAAATGTTTAGATACTCCGAAACTTTGTTTGTAATCGACTTCCATTAACAAGAGTTGGGTAAAAGTGAAGGGTTTCCCACACCTTATTAAGAAACATTACTTCTAGCTTTATTGAGTAAGATAGTACTTTGAGGATCCACAAGCATCTGAAACCACTTAACTTTTAAAAGACTGGGCTTTATCTGTAGCAACTTATTTAAGTACTTGATGCAGTCTAAACAAGTGCCACGTAAGCAATGTGC
>BMAT01009755.1:130602-150925 GCA_019649035.1 Elysia marginata | reverse complement strand
CCCCCCCCCCCCCCCGCTATTTCTTTTCCCTTTCTCCATCCACCTGACGTTCATTGTGGTTTTCAGAGAGCGGAAGAAAAGTGATTGTTACCGTCAACGATGTTAAGTACGGCCAATTTGTTCTTGTCGAGTAGGTTAGGAGACATGGAGAACAAGGCTTGACCACTAAACACCGTTTCCTATCCCACTTAGGTCGACAAGGCATGGGGTGGGACCTTAACGTGATTGCGTACAATGGTAATTCCAGGGTTTTTCCCACCTACAATATTGTCACCGCCATTTATCAAGATGGGATCTCCAATAGAAAAATGGGTTTATGAAGTTGGGAGATGGAGAGCAATACCTATAATTTTTTTGCACATAATTGGGTACTAGCAAAAAGGTTTTATCGGTACACTGCTGACATGACATGTTTGACTTTTTTGCCTTCAAGCAAACAACATTAAAACCCCAACCATATGAACCTTAGCTTTTGTTAAAGAGTGACCAGCTTACAGAATGGACAGTAAAAACGCATTGCTAAGTTTCTTGAAACTATCGAATACAACTTAGTATGAATTATAAAAGTTTTAGAGAATTCGTCTTAGTGCAGCAGATTCGGCAAAACTTTCCGCTCTGTACACATTAGCGTTCAAAAGTCCAGGTGACTTTTTCAAGACATCGATACACCTAATGATCAATGTTAGAGCCAAAAGGTAGGTAAATGTATCTATATATAATTAAGTTTCCAAAGAATGAAAGAATAGTTATATGGTTATTAAGAGGTTCCGCATCTTGATTTATCTTTTAATTATTACAGATTGAGCTCTTAAATAAATAATACCGAAACCAATCAAGCAAGAGAGAAAAAAAAATCTAAGAGTGCAAGTGAGAGGTATGTTCTAAAATATTTATTAAGTTCAGGTGGGGGGAGGGGTGCTAAGAAAGTGAATTTGATTAAGGGTAAAACATTAAAAGGGTAGAGTTGGCTGGGAAGTGGGATTTTATTTTCCTCCTCTTAATGAAAACGTTCTTCACTCTGGTTTGAATATTCGTTTGTGGTAGCTTGTGCTGCTCTCGGTTCGCTGTCACTTCAGTCACACAAATTCAAAAGCTTACTGTGATACGAGACGTTTACACAAAAATACCTAGAGAGGGGTGGATGGAGACACTGGGCTGGGGAGAGAAAACGGAAGAGAGAGAGTAGTAGGATTCAATTTAAAGATAAAAACTTATGAGGTTACATAATTATGGAAGTTTGAAGTTATAATAGCATTGCAGGGTGTTTCCACTAGCTACACAATGATAATTTATATGCTTTTAAGATAGAGGCTATTTCTATAACTTTTTTATTGACTAACCTAATGCTGAAAACATTAACTTAAGGCTACGAAATCAAAATAAGACTATGAAATTTTAGTAATAATAATTTCTAGNNNNAAAAATCATGTCTTAAGCCTTTGTCTGGTTCAATGATTCTGAAAATCCATTAAAAATGGGACCTGCGTCTTTAATTCTACTTTGTGATTTTGTCATCGATTCTTGTAGGGGTATTAACCTATGCCTGTGTCTCAACCGATACATTTGTCTTTTAGCTCTTGATGGAAAGTTCTTCCACTGCCCTGCTCCATGCGGTCCTTAGAGCACTACTGGTTCGAAAAAGCCTTTTTAATCCGGCCATTAATTTCACTTTATGTTGTCACCGATAGAAACACTAGCGATGCCGCTCAGGAAAGCTCACGCCGTTGACATTACTGGCAATTTTCAAGAGCGGAGAAAAGGAATGAAAAATATGGCAAGTGAAAAGACAGGCGGAGATAGGAAGACAGACAGACTGAGACTGAAACAAAGTGAGAGGAAGAGAGAGAGAAAGTGGGAGAGACACAGACAGGAGAGTCAGAGAGAGACTGAGAGAGAGAGAAAGAGAGCGGGAGAAAAAATTCTCTATCACCCAATAAATAAATCTTTGTATTTTTATCTACTAATAGGAACTTTTTTCACCTATTCACCAAGAATTTTGTTATGATATCCCTTAATTGGTATTTATGACGTCTATAAAACTAACAATCTATCCAAGTATCTATTCATTTATATTTTCTCAGAGAAATTGCCATATGTCAACGGCATCGAAGCACATGTGTCACGACATTTAAGTTAAATAAAGTTCTTTATACATCTTTATCTATCTTTCTTTCTCTCGATCAATTTTTCAAATATCCGTCTAATCTATCTATCGGTCTATATATCTATACATCTGCCTATTCTATCTATCAGCCTTTTTATCTGTCTGTCCATCTGCATTTTTGTAGGTTGCTGGGCTATCCTCTACCTTCTGCAGTTAACACGCATTTCTTTCCTTTTTCCTGCATAGTCAAAGAGTTACATTAAATATCTAAGCCCCATATAGTTAATTATTCTGAAATGAATGTATTTCCTTGAACTACACAAAGACTTCTTTTCAGATTCATCATAATTATTTCCTTCGCAAGTAATATTTACAAACCAATCAACATTATGACTCTAAAATAACATCTTTTCTCTTTTTTTTTCATGCAATCAACACAAAATAATTAATAAAAACGTGCTGTAAGATACGAAGCCTTCACTTTTTGTTTTTATATCAAAACTTTTTACTATAACATGTTATAACATACGAAGCCGTAACTTTTTTTCACATCAAAACTTTATACTTTGGCGTTGCAATTTTTAGTCCTACCAGAACTTGCTGCGGACAAATCAGTGTCAAATGAGACTTCCAACATTCAAACTACTCCGGCCATAACATCAGGTCTGATCAAGGCGAACTCACTGGCCCCGAAAGTTAAAAATCTCCCTAGAGCCTCAACCGTCAAGCCATTTTCAATTTCGCCGAAGCCAGGGCTTATTTTATTCTGCCTTTTTCTCTCCTTCTTTCTTCTTCTAGTAATAATGTTTTCCTCGTTTAACCCGGCAATGTCAGGAAACTCTTTGCAAGCTCTTCGATCTCCTCTCTACTGTTATTGTTCTTCATTAACTAGAGAGTTCTGACAAGGGCAGCAGTTCTGTTAGAAACTCCATTTCAAGTTTTGGCTCTCGGCCAGCCGATTGTTTCAAGCCTAAACCACTTTACGACCCTCTCACTCTGGAACTCCATAACAAGCGGCCAAATAAAGATCTACTTGCAAGGTGAAATCCTCGTTTTATCTTGCAACAGTGTTGTTTGAAAAATGATCAAACAAACAAACAAATAATGAACATAGTTTTCTGCTTTGTATTTTTTTATTTTAACTATCACTTTCGATGGAATATTCATCCATATCAAAGTTCATCATAAAAATTGTTTAGAACTGCTTTTATTTTTATTCTTTTTTGGGGGTTCATGGCCATGGCCGAATTTTGCCATAATATGGAAAAGCATGTTTTAGGCTGTAAGAAAAGGTCGTGATTCTGTCGGTTGTGATGAGGGACAAAGTGCTTTAAGTTGTTTTAAGAATTCATCCAAAATAAACGAAACTCGGCTCAAATTTGGATGGCTTGGGTGGGGTGCAGTCTACCTCAGGGTCTTACAGATTGGACCTTTGCGTGAGACCCGTAAACTCTTGATTTCGAAACTCCACTTTCTTGTTTAGTTTGCTCCCATCACCCAGAAAAGCCTGTATTCCTTAATATGTTTGCGAGTCAGAAACGGTTGGTAGGTTGTTTGAAATCTAGAATGAAGAAGGTTAATCCTCGTACTGGGAGACTTGCATTTTCAATACTCACACAAACAAAAAGAAAGGTAAAAATCCTACTTTTATATGTTCCAGCATAGATTTAAATGCAGATCTAGTTGATATGTAGATAAATTACGACTTAGATTTTGATTTATGGCTATTTCAGAAAGGTTTATATCATTCTTGATCTTAGATGCTCGTTGTCCAGACTAACTAGTTTGCAAGTGGACACGCTAGGCCTAGAATAGATAGAAAACCAATTACATTTAATCTATTTTTAGATTATAGCTCCATAGTGAATCACTGAGCCTGAATGTGGCCATGGGAGCGAAAAGGTCGAGGTTTAAAAATATATATCTAGATCTGTGCACTCGTTACCCATAAACTTCTAACTTGCGCATGATAATGATTATAAATTAGCAAACCAAACAATATGGCGGACGATATTCGAGTTTGGCACTGGTTTTGTAACGTCATCTTATGTATGACGTCAGTGTGTCTGTTCTATAATTATAAGGTCTATCGTCTTCGCCACGAGGATCACAACCTCGCAACCACGATTGATTATGACAAAAGTTCTTAAACTGGAAGGAGTTGGTCGACGGGCACTTCTCACCCCTTGGAAGTTTGAATGTCAAATTGCCAGTTAAAGATGAGTTAAAGTCTCGTAAGTCTTTGGTTTTGTGGCAAACTTAGCGTTGTTTTTTAGTATGCACAGAAAGGACTAAACAGGGCGTCGGTAACCTTTGTTTGAAGCGGCTTTATCACACTATTACCCAACCAGATGATGACAAGACTACGGAAGGGGGCGAAACCAGTCGTCACTGCGTGCTGTTAGTAGTGGTGCAGGCGGACAGTGAGTAACTTGAGATTGTTCTAGGATGCTCTAGCCCACCCTAACTGAAAATCGAAGTGTTTTTAATCTGTCTGCGTTAAAGGTTGGGAGGCGATAGGCGATCCCTTGCGATTTCAGGTCTCTCCATTGTTGCTTTGTCGACTCGATTACTAAACATCCTCACGAGTCGGGACCGGTTAAAGATTAGAAGGGGTGGGGGAATCTTGGAAACCCTTTGATTCCTTTATCATTTAAAAGGTGGTAAGCTGTGAGAGAAATGAGATTTCTTTTTTATGAGTTGAGGAGGGGCAAGTTATGGAAAAGGGAGAGTAAAAGTACTAAAGATAACAGAATTAAAGACCTAAAAAGAGCTGGAATGACAGCTAATGGGATTCTGGAAAGAACAAAAAAAGAGAACAAAAGTCAAAGAGAAGTGCAAGAACTGGAAAGAGGGGAAATGAAGAGGAAGGGAGAAAAAGAGAGAGGACCGGCAAACAGTTTTCAAAATCACTTTATTTTATGTGAAAATAAAAAAAACTTGCGGATAATTATTATACTTTGGCACAAAAGACAACAGCAGTGTTTGCTATCAAATTATTTGTTACAACGAGGGCATCTGGTTTAAACATTGAGAAAACGTAATACTCATGCATTGAAGACTAACTTGTTTTTTTTTTAATACATAGACCTACTACAGAAAGTTGTAGCTACTTCATTTTATATTTTGGAGCCTTTTTTTAAAACACAAATGAGCATTTAAACTCAAACCATTTATGTAAATGTAAAAAAGAACAGGAAATTATCACAAAAGAATGGAAAAAAGCTCAACAAAAAGTTATAATTGGTCTTACATTTTTACACGATACACAACTACAAGAAACGAGAAGGGTTTCTTATTAATCATAAACGGATTCAATCAAAGTGCATAACATGAGATAGAAACTCTTTATGATATATACATATATTTTTTTTCTTGAGGGGAAGGGGGGCAGCGTAAATTTTCAGAGATCATGATGTTATAATTATGTACATGTACATCATATCTCTTGTATAATTAAATAAAAAACAAAACAAAAACCCCACTATGCAAGGCTTTGAAGGCAGAGGGGTATCTCAGTCTTTCCTCTCCGATTTTTTCTCTCCTTATCAACCACAACCTTATAAATTAGCATGGGTAACAAAAGCTTGTGCGTGTAGGTTTTCTCTCAGACCAGTCTCATCCGCCGACCTCTAACGCACTAGTTTCGTCTGATACTAGTCGCACTGCTATAGTTTTCTAATAAAGGGGGTGATAATAACAAGGAAAATGTGGAAGGAGGCGGTGGTTAATACTTTGAATCTCGACAAAAGATGAATTAGGAATTATTGGAGAGACGAAGTCGAAATCAGACCAGACCCTTGGCAATATTGAAGCCGTTTAATTGGTTGATTATTGGTCAGCAAGCATGCGCACTGGCACACCAGGGACGTGACGGAGCGAGGCTCTGTAGCGTGGAAGATGCCGAAGGAAGGCAGAAACGAGAGTTAATGACAGAGGAGAGAGAGAAAAACAGAGCCACGGAGAGAACTGTGTGTAAAGCTTTGTAAGTGAGAGATGCGAGAGGCAAGAGGCGAGGTGAGTGCGAGGCGTGCGCTTGTGGAGGCCACACCGAGTTTAGAGGGCTAATAGACAAACAGTCTAACAAGAAAAAATAGGAAATGAAACCCATTTACGAGACTGGGAATTTGCATAAGTGTCTCTTCACTGTAATAAACCATCAATAACCCGCCACTTGATCTGGCGAGACCGGAAGCTGCCCGCTTTGTCACACGAGTCGTTGATTGGCGTGGTTTAGTCACGTGGCCTCGCTTCGTGCCCAATTCCTGGCCACTTCTCGTGCTCTCTCCCTCTCGCTCTCTGTTAGATATCCCACTGCTTTGCAGACTTCTGCAGCCTCTTTCACCGGAAACAGGAACATAAACTTCTCTGCCTGCCTCTGTGTTGTGCTACTTTGGCTCTAATGAGGGCCACAATACCTTACGCCTCCCGTCCCGATATGCGTTTCGGAACAATTCCAACCCGAAATAACTGTTTTACAACAAGTTAACACCTTGTTGTGACTTTTACGACACGACGCTGAACAAAATGAAGCGCCTCGACTATCTATTGCTCTAGCTTAGGGGAGAAAAGATAAAGGAAAGAGCGTTAACGGGGATATGTTCCGGGGAAAATCTGAGCGACCGCAAGGGCAATAATTTCTCAGGTGCGACAGTTGGTGTTTGATTGCTGTAATAATGTTCCAACTGGCCTGAAACATCTCAGTCAACAGTGGTAATGCGTCCATCACAAAGAAAAATTAAGGAGCATACACCAACACGCGCCAACGCCTCTTCTAGTTGAAAGTATACAATGTATTAAAGGATAAAAAAAAAGTTAAAGGGCTTTTAAAAACTTCTCATAGTAGTTATAATGTTTACGCTTCTCAGTTTCCACACTTAAGGTTATGAATAGAGAACGATTCAAGTATGCGGAAGTGCAGCCAAACTATGAGCTAGGTTACGAAGTCACTGATACTAAAAAACCAAACTAAATAAAAACGAACCCTGGTGTATCGTTGCCATAAAGCAAATCTAACTGCGGTATTTTGACATTAAGATATACGTTAAACTACATATAGTTTGAAAGCTTTTAAGAACCTCTTTAAAAACTTTTTGATATCTTTATTGTGAGCTCAGTTATTTTATTTCGGAAGATTGGAAACAAGCAAGAACTTTTCTAAAGAACATGAAAAAAGTCACACTAATGATTGCATCTTACAAATAATTTAAAGAAACCACCAATCAGTCTTCTGAGTTCCAAAATTTCTTTCAATCATAAATGACTGCGCAGTGGCGCCTGTTCCATTTGACCAAATTTCAAAGCTTTCATTTTTTCATTAGATGAAATGCGCCATAAACTTTCACTATTATGGAAACATTTTTTAAAGAAATCCTTTTACCTGTATTAGAAAAAAAATTCTTCTTCTTTTTTTTTTATAATAGGCGGCTCGTTTCGTGGCAATGCTACCGTATTTCTCAGTAAGAGATTTTCTCAGTCTGTGACTTTAAACATCTGCTGCGGTCTGACTGGCTGGGTAACAAAAAGTCAATTCCTCTTACAAAACCCGATGGTTTCAAGCTGTTTCGATGATTACAAAACTTTATTTCAAAAGTAAGTACAATTATGACTAATCGGTTAGCATCCTCCACAGCGAAAAAAAAAAAGAAAGCAGTTCAATAACAGACAAAAACTGGCATTGTCTTAAAGAGTGAGTTCAAACAAAGACTGGTGTATTGTAAAATAAAAATATACATACTTTTTTTTTGGAAACATGTTTTTTTCCAACAAAATTGTTTCTCCTTTTCCTGGCGATATCGAATGGGAAAATTATTTTAATATACTGTAATAATCAATCCAACATGCAATGCATGATCGAGAGACGTTTATACCGTGAAAAAGACAAACTTCTGTTAGTGTTAAGGATCTATATGTTTTTTTTTCTCCAGATAATGTAAATTAGTTTTACGATTTTATCTACTTTATCTCCATCTCTTTTTAGGCCTTCACGTTCTTTTACGGTATTACAAAAACCTTTTTATTTTAACGTTTTTCTTTTAAGAATCCTAATTTGTTGTTTTATGCGGTGCATTTTTATATTATTATTATTATTATTATAAATATCAATATTGTTATTACTATTATTATTATCAATATTATTATAATCAATATTTTTTTATTATTATTAATATTAATATTATTATTATTATCAATTCTTCTTTTTCTTCTTCTTCTGCTCCTTCTTCTCATTCTCCTCCTCCTCCTTCTTCTTCTTCTTGAATTAAAAACCTTTAAGTTTTACTAAAACTACTACAAACCAATCAGGTGATTGTTAACAAACTGGGTCATTTTTATAGATAATAGAACAAAGGCACATAGGGGAAAAACTATGAAACATTTTGTCCGTCCTAATCCTTATACTCTAAATTTTTTATGAGGTAATAGCTGAGTTATTAAGTGACCCCGAGGATGGCTGCGTGGGTTTTGATATGTTATAAAGCTTCCTCTCCTAACTCTCTTTGATATTAAAGAGTTATACACGTCAATAGCACAAGAGCACACAGTGTTCCCTTCAAACTTAATTGTACTATGTTTGAAAGTTATACCGGCATGAAGAGATCCCCTCGGTGAAATTTGTTGACAATCGTTAGACTTGGTCTAGATTCCTGTAATTTGTGACGCGATTCCGGATGTTGCTGCGAAAGGACGGCAAGACCAGCAGCAATGGCCGAGATAGATAAAAAAAAAAGTAAAGATAGTGTGAGTTGGTTATGTTTTCTACTCAGCTATAAGGGCCCTGATTGCTTAAGGTCAATGCGATATGACAACTCGTTTAACATCTTTTGTAAAAACTGATATTTGTCTTCAACCCTTTCTTTAAAGTTTATGCTTGCTTTTCTCAAATTCGCACTTGAAAGTTTCTGAGCACCATTCTGTCAAGATATGAAAAAAACTATCGAAGCTTTGCATAATTGGTGCGAAATATCTTCCTGAAGAAAAATGGTTCAGCTTTCATTATGAACAGTGGATGGAAAAAAGATGTCTGACCCTCTGACCTTATATATTCGCACCGAATGATGCCTTTTATGAAACTTGAATAAATGAGAAGGGAGAGTAAACTTAAACATGTATCAAATGCAACCTCCAGCCTTCACAAAAAAGAATTCTATGACACGAAATGCTGTCAAACAATAACGCATTTTCATATAAATAATAAAATAGTCGAAGATGTGTTTCCTCAGAAGTTATTAGTTTCTGATGGTCGTGGTGACATTCTATAGTATAAAACGAGCTAATTGTCCCATCACATAAGCGCATAAAGAGTCATCTTCACGGCAATTTTTTCATCGCTTCTGCCTGTGATGGAAGACTAGCAAAAGGAGTCGTTAAGAGTGCGGGCGGGTAATGGGAGGTAACCCATTCTTTCCGCTTGTGAGCACTTGGTGACCAGCTAAAGAGTCTCCTCATCTCCACAGCGCGGAGCGACACCTAGGTGGGCCATTCCGGTCGACATTAACTTCCGCTTCGACGCCTTCTCAAGATGGCGTGGACCTGTTTTCTCTACACTCTAAGATTCTAGACCCCAAATGGCCGTCACAGATGCGCTTGTTTGTGTGGGTAAACCATTGCGCACTGGTCTTGCCAGATGAGCGAACGCATCATCTGGGGTAAGGAACAGCGTCTCTATGGGGAGTTTTGCTTGAGTGGCTTTTTTATAATTAACGCTTGGTTTTCTCTATTCATTCTGCGCAAAGAATTCTGCCACGCATCGTTCTTTATTCCATCTATTTCTAATTATTATGCGTTTTTACACAGGTGACTATGCTACAGTTACAATCACATCGCCTTCTTACTCTACCTTCATTTTCTTTCATTCCATCTTCCACACCTTTGAGGATTCATTGAAGCGATAATAGGGACATGCCATGTACCTCTAACTGTTTAAACCCTAATTTCCGTATCGTACCTATTACATCTATTGTCTGTTTGTCGTCCAAGGTTACAGTTGACTCGTTTGGGCGACTGTTTCCAATAATTGCTCCCTCTTCCAAAATCTCTCTCTCTCTCTCTCTCTCTCTTTCTCTCTCTCTCTCTCTCTCTATCTATCTATCTATCTATCTATCTATCTATCTATCTATCTATCTATCATCCACCTCTGCAACAGTGTCAATAGCTGCAGCAACAGAACGATAAAGCACTTATCTGGAACCTAACGCTCCGGGCAGTTCTGTCAATGTTTGATAGGTACATATCAACTCTTCTAGCCTGTTTGATTGTCTCGTTTTCTCTCTTCCTATCCCTTTCCAGTCTCTTTCTTCTGTCCGTCTGTCTCCTCCACCCCCCCTCTCTCTCTCATAGTCGCTATTACCCCCTAAGCCATCCTCTCTTTTAACTATTCTCTTTAAACTTTGCTGTTTCTAACACTGCTTTTATGTCATCTTGACCCTCTCGCCACGTTTCTAGTTATCATCTTTACTAACACAAGCTCACATTGTTTATAAACAAATCTATACGAATACATATATGTCAGTTCTGATATTTAAACTTACAATACTGTCAGCAACTAAATGGACAACAGAAATTTATCCTTTACTTTCATCTAATGGTTCTAAATCAACTTTCCTCTTGGTCTAATTCTAAAGTTTAAAAAACACTTCTGTCGGATAGTTGTACATTGTATCTATTTTTATGAAGAAAACCAGAAGCTAGTCTTGATGTCAAGAAGTGAATATGTATCGATCCATTTTTCATTTTTTCTCTAAGTATATCTCTTTATTTCTCTCTGAAACTGTTTTCATGTATGTCTGCGTTTTGTTTGTTTTGTTTGTGTTATTGTTTCTCCCCCACTGCTGATCTCTTACAACTTATTCTTTCTATGGTTCTCTGTTTCTGTGCCTATTCATCTGTTTGCATGTATTGCGCGTCCAGACACTCTCTCCATTTTTTTCCTTCATATCAATATTTTATTACATTTTTTACCGTTTTCCCGATCTCCCGATTTTTAAAAAAATTTTAATGTGGCTGTCTTTTATTTTTCCACTTAGCACTACATCTCTCTCTCCCTCTCCCTATTTGTGTCGCCTCCTCCATCAATCTCTGTCGGTCTGTCTATCTGCCTGTCCGTCTGTCTCTCTCTCTCTCTCTCTCTCTCTCTCTCTCTCTCTCTCTCTCTTCTATTTTCCCTCTGTCTCGCTCTTGCTTTCTATGTTTTCGCTTTTAATCGCCTACTCTAAATTTATGAACGTGTCGCATGCAGCTCCGTCTCTAACTCGCCCCTTTATCTTCCACCATTTTTGATCTGCACTGCCGTATGTTTTCTTCAGTAGAAACTCCCTTACACGCCATAGGACTCCATTCACGCGCTGCGCTAAAATAACGCCTTCGTCAATTGAACGGCGGGAGAGAGGCATTCTCCGCAAAACGAAGGGCATAAAATTGACCAATTCAAGAGGCGAGACCACTGCGGAACCCTCTCGCCTTTTGCTCCGTCTTTTCAGAGCCAGATTTCTGAATTATCTTCCGCTTCGGCGAGTCTGCGTTCAAAATCTCAGCTTATGGAAAGCCCCGAACAAATATTTCGCCGCCCACACTAGAAACAAGATTTCGGTTCTCTCAATTTCTATAGCTCTTTTACAACGAGGGGATGACACTTTCCTCTATCCTCGATAGAAAGAGTGGCGTCGATGTTGAGGGGTGGGGGGGGGGGTGCGAGGGAGCTTGACTTCAGATTCCCGATGCCTTCTTTAGAGTTGGAATCTTTTAAAATGAACGGGAGTCAAAATAATACAGGCCTAAAAGTCAAGACTTAAGACACTCGCACTAACGTTTCACTTAAAAGCGTTGCAAAGATTAGCCGTATATATAAACGAGGAGCTTTCACATTTTTTGCCGATAGTGGATCTGCGCGGTTGCCGATTTAAAACGAAGAACACCACAACACCGTTCCGTGATCATTATATGTTCCCCAAATTCTTGGCCTGTCGAATTCAATCAAAAGAAAAAATAAAACCCTTAACGCATTGAGTATCTCGTGTGTAGTACAAAAAGTTTTTGTCTGAATCGGTTTCTTTCTATCCCTCTCGCTCCTCACCATGACCTTCAGAAGAGTCGTTAAGTAAAACATTCCTCACCTGTACCATCCATGTATTTTTTTCACTTTAGGAAACAATTGTTTTGAACGTTCTTAGAAGAATGCAGTGTGTAGTTTGGGAAATAAGAACATTTTCTATAATAAGACGTATACCTTGCAGAAATTAATTATTTTATTATACCCCTCTGTCGATTCTACATTGGAGCTTATTTCAGATACCGGACCTATGTAAAAGCCTTCAGTTTGAGGAGACTGCACGAAATAGCAAGCTCCACGGAGATAATCTTGTGGAATCCTCTTTGCTGTTGACAGCGCATTAAATACTTGTACTTTAGAAAATATGTAGGAAAGTATAGGTTTTTTCTTAAAACCCGCAATGCCTTTAGACGAACAACAAATACTAAGAAGACCGTTGATGCACCAGCAATGTCCTGAAATGCCATAAGGTATGTCAACTATCAATGTTAATCGCTTAAATCTCCCGATTACTGTGAAATTTTTATGCTTTAGTAGCACCGCTTCGCTCCTTCAAAATTGATGAGGAAATCTCATAGAGAATAGTCCGAGCCATATATGATTTTGACAGATCAAGAAACAGAGTTTGGGATTGAAGAGGACTTTTTTTCGGGACGAATACAATGTGCACTGAACAAAAGTAGGCCTACATCCCTTTTCGTTGTATACCCATGAATAGGTAAGTTGTAACAGGTGGCATGCCAAGCAGCTGAATTTATTCCAAGTGAGATACCTCAGAAATACTACATATAGCAGGATAACGTGCCAGATTAAGTGGAAAATTCAGGGATGGAGAAGCGCCCCCATCTTATATCGACGAGCCCTAGGTCACCATATTGAAAAGGCCTGTCAGTCAAAATGTAAACAAACTTGCGAATGAGATTTCTAATGATCTATCTCTTTTAATTTCTTAGTATGGCTAGGGCACATGAGAACTCAAATAGTGCGTTCCTGTTATAGGCCGGCCCAAAACAAAGTTAATACAAAATATAGGGAATATGATATCTACTCATGTTGGAGTATTCAACCTGTCCTACGGCGGTCTAGGACGAGCCACAAACTCCGCGAAGGGAAGCGCTCCCAACACAAGGACACGCTGAAGGCTTCCTCGAAGCGCTGCAGCTTATGGTCAGCAATAGACAGACCGAGTGCGAGGCGAGGAGTAGGGCGAAGAAGAAACGGGAACGTCAGTGAGGGAGGGATAGGGCAAGTCCTACATTCCATTATTCTGCGCACGAGCGAAACTATTATAGTTCACTTGTTGTCCATAGGCGTTGGGCTAGGCCTTGGAAGTATAAGCCAAGTCACCGGATGTGACTACAAGATAATCCCTATCTTTAACACACTATATTGGATGGGCCGGCCTATCCAAACCAAGTCCGTCATAGGTATTTCTAAGAAGTAAATGTAAATAAATCAATACAATCTTTCCGTAGGTGACTGGAGTAAAAGTTTTCAATAAGGAAAGAGTTTGTACGTCATTTCTTTTTAGACCAAAGCTCAGTTGATATTTATTAGAGACAATCACAATAACAGGATAAAAAAGGATTACGTATCTGAATTATGTCACTCTAAGGAATTGGAGTTTCATTTTTTACGAACAGCTGCATTGTTTCATTGCTGAAGTGATAACCTTATAGCAGTCCCTCTTTTATAATGTTTTGCGCTTCAAAAAGAACAAAATATACCAAATCCATAAAAAGGCTAGGTATATCAATACGATAAGAATGTAAAAAGCAAGGCGAGCAATATTGATTTTAAAAAAATGTAGGTCTTACTTCTTGAATAACGGACAATCTTCTTAAGAAGAGATCATATCAATATCAAATCTTCATGTCAATATCAAACCTGCCATATATGGAAATCTGCTAAAAAGAAATTAACTTATTTGCCTTTGCTGTTTAAGATACTAAAACAAATGTAGCATTCTAAAGATTAATAAACAGTGGCTGTTTGCTGTTTTTTATGAAAAAACTTACACAACATTATTAAGATTCTATAGAAATGCGAAAACCTTCCTTTTCGGTACAAATATTAAGCTGTACCAACAAGAATGCCTAGTAGCGAGTTAAAAAATAACTTTTATAGCTTCGGCTTTAGCTAGTTTGACAGATACTTCCTTGTCATTTGTAATTAAAAAGTTGAGACAAGTTAAAATGTGCAAGCAAACTCTGTCATATGTTAACCTATAGTGGTGTGTTTGAGGATAACTTTTTCACCTCAGCCAGGTTTCAACATGGCTACTGTTTTTATTGCTCATGAACCTTAAGATCCTACCTTTTTCCCCGTGTTCTCCGTGTTTATCTTCTTTTCTGTCTTCTAATTTTATTTTTGGAGCTTCGAGCGCTTGCATAAGCATTGAAATAAACAACCAGGTAATTGTCACACAAGAAAACAAAATGAATAAAATTGTGTTTCTTTAATTAAGTATATCTGGAAATATTTGTTTACTTTAGGCAAAATCAGTTATTCGCAATGCTTTTTTTTCTTAAAAGTCAATCTGCTTGTAAGCTATCTATTTTAATTTAGGCGTTATTTAATCTTCACTTTTTTAAACTTCTAAAAGTTGATCACAGGCAGCTGCAATGAGGACAGAGCAAAAAGCAAAACTCATTTAACGCACAATCGCCTTGCGTACTGAGTGTAACTGCCTCAGTTTAACTTCTTCGAAGAGAAGAAAGGACCTATTAAAGGGATTTTCTTTTCTGCCAATAAATAGAAAAAAAAAACGTTTTGACGGGGCAGCGCCTGGGAGATCGAGACCCATAACAAGTGAATTGAATGAGCTCGGAGTCTGAGAATCGCATGGAAAATAAAAATCTTGCGCCTAATGAAATCGTCGATAAAGCTCTAGGGAGTTTCTAAGCTTTGTTGTAAAGACGAATGGTTTTGTAGGATTCAGCAATCAAGAGTTTCTCCTCACCGGAAGTACACAAAGCTGCGCACCCAGTCATTGTCAGCCGCCATGCAACAAGATAGAAAAGTCGTCGGGATTCGTTTGTCGATTCTGGTAGCTCTTGGAAACGGAATAGCCTCAATCAGGAGACATTATGGTTGAAAAAAAAATAAAGTAAAGTAAAAAAGTGTGATAGTCATTTATCTCAATTTCACCATGTAGAATACAGTTCAACCCCAAGGGATCCGAGAGATGAGTTTCTTTCGACATTGAGGGAAAGATGGGAAATGGAAAGAAAGGGATAGATATAGAGGGTGGGCGGTGGAATGAAAATGAAGTTGGTGGGTTTGTATGAGTGTCGGAGACCTAGAGATAGAAAGGAGAGCAGAAATGAAAACAGAACCAAAATTTTCAATGTGAAAAGAAAGCAGAGTTTGATTTATAAAAATAAAAATAGAGAGTAAGATAGATAACATGAGAGGCAAATAGAGAGAAAGAGAGTTATCCCACAAAGAAAGAGAAAAAGAGGAGCTGGAGAAAAGAGAGATATATAAATATAGAGAGAGAACGATGGGCAGATAGACAGACCGGGATACAGAATCACACGCAGGCAAGTATTCAGACACGCAAAAACCCAGACAGATAGACAGAGAAATGGCCAGCTAGAATGACAAGGCATTTTTAGAGGAGCAAAAATTCTAGAGTAATCAAAGAAATAATAAAAACTTAGAGGTACTGGAACGAATTATGTGATTTAACTACAGAATAACTTATCAGTATAAAGGCAGCAAATCTATTTAAGTATCTGAAGTCGTCATCTTTCAATACTAAATAAAAATTGAAAATGAAAGCTTCATTCAAACCCATAACAAAAATGTAGCATTGAAATTATTGTAGGAGATTCAATACGCCATTTGACCACTTTGTATTTTTTTTGCAACGGAGCTAAAGTCCAAACTGTCAGTATCTTCTCCTTGTAAGGCAACCCAGAGCTTTAAAGAGATAATGTTTTTAAGTCCTCGGTCTCTAAAAATTTACATGGGCATATTTTTTAAACTCAGTTGAGGTCTAGAAGAGCCTTTTGGACATTAAGTTTTAAAATATCAATCGGCGTCAAAGGCTAGACCTAGATTCGAAGACTATCCATTGTAAAAGCTAGATAGTATGTTTGAAAAGCAGGGTTTTTTTTTTCGCAGTGTGTTCTAGAAAGGTGCACTCACAAAAACAATAAAACTTACAACCTTTTTGTTACACCTTTTCTTGGACAAAGAAGTGAGCGTTTGTTTACGAAAACAAATGTTTAAAATGTGACAAAATGGAACGTCAAAGCTTACGCTTTAATATGAAAATTTCTGAAACATCTTCGATCTTATAATGGAGCTAGGGAATTTAAGAATGATTTCGAATACAAATTTTTGCTACTCAACGAAAAGTTATGAAAATTTGCATGTACACATAACTTTTGATGAAGATTTCCATGGTAGAAAAAACGTGTCAGATGTCAATTTTGTGATTGTTGAAGTTAATTAATAATAACATCTAACTTTAACCTATGAAATGTTTCTTCATAGGCCAGATAGACATATAGCCTAGTCTTTGCATGTCAAAATTTTCTTCCGCTTTAGGCTTTACCTGCCATTGCCATGTTTTATTCACTTTTATCAAAAGGTGAAGGCCGAAGTTTCGCCAAATATGCCCCACTTACTTTTTCTTTGAATCACCATGAACTTTATTACTCGCACTAAAAATAAAGTATTAAGTAAATAAAACAGTTTGAATTTGATGAAAGCAATAAATGATTTTATGACCTTCATTTAACTTTTTTAAATAATAATTTCTTATTGTGAGGAAACTGGAGTTGGATACGTTGTTTGCATATGCCACAAAAATACACAGTAGTGATGGGTGTGGGTGAGTGATAGGAAACCAATCTATGTTTTGAACGTTAAATGGAGCAATTTGCCCTACTAATTACAGCATTGCAGATTAGGTAAAATGCATAGGAAGAGAGAGAGAGAGAGAGAGAGAGAGAGAGAGAGAGAGAAAGAGAAAGAGAGAAATGGATTGAGGACTAGGCGGTCTTACCATGCTTTCAGCCATTAGTGAAACTGCCTAATTTTGCTTCAGTTCTGAATATTTTTTTAAAATGTGTCGTCAGCAAGAGCTATTCTATATAACTTACGCCTTAAAATGAAAGCATACACAGACCTGCACGTGTTCAAGAACGTCTCAGGCAAAACCACAGTGGTTTTTGGCAAAATCTAAATAGAAAAAAATTCCAAGGCGTTCCGTTTATCTGACGGTGGTCGTCGTTGAACACCTTCAAGACGTTTTCATCCGCGGTGTGTCACGGTAAGTTCTAAGGCCGATCATTCATGTCGAATTATTTCCGCATGCGGTGTTCCGGAGATTGGGCCTACCAAAATCCAAGCCAACTCGAGTATAATATCACCAGGAATAGGACCATCCAAGCTAAGCTAGAAAACCGTTCCAATGAAATGTCGTTCAAAAGGTTCAGAATAAGCCTCATTCCGTCGCAGAGCCTCAAAGAGGGTCAAGTCCGTATCGTATCTACCTTGGCAATAGCTCAGAACCAAAAGAGACACAGAGAGAATATTTCTGCAGTTTCTTCTGGTGAATGCAAGATTAAAAACGTTTCCCCATTAGTTTATTCACCAAGGGACGGTTAGAGATGCATCAATGACTCCGTTCACAAAAAGGATTATAGATTACAGACAGGGCGACCGTAGGACTTTCGCCTTCATTCTTCGCAAGATCCAAGGGTACTGATAAAATTATTTCAAAGTGATATTAAAGTAAAAGGATTTCAACAGATTTTGCAGACCCAAGTTACTCAAATACCTGCTAAATCATAGAAAAACTAAAACAGATTCCAGAATGTTTCTAACTATTTCGTTTCAAATTTTTTTTAAACAAATGCGAACTTTTATGTTTTACATTTTATTGTCAAAACCATGTGCTAACCCGTTAGCTTTTCAAATGTTTTTCGTGTTTAAAAACAAAAAAAGACCCATAAAGTTATTGTAAAAAATTAAGACTTGTTTGACTTGCTATGAGAACAATAATATACTGATCTGGGTTACTAGGTAAAATTTTATGTCCCTGAATCTGTATGACTCATCTTTTGCTTGCTCTCTAAAAACGCATATGAGAGTACTGGGCATCATCTTAAAAGGTAAATATGCATTATAGATTTTCCACATAAACAATGTTTAAAACAAGAAAGAGTCATATTTATGTTAAAACACTTATCATATTAACCAAATAAAGTTTTACAGTTGCGTTGTTGAAACAAACTGTTTACTGAACGTTCCACAGCTGCATGTGTGGCTTATAATTTTCCAACGATACCGCCATGCTATGAGAGGATTTTTGAGTGTTCCATAAGCGGACCTCGCTAGCTAGCTCAAGAAGCAATTCGTCCGGGGAACACCCAGGGAGAACTGCTGGAAGTTGGGAGGTCAAGTATGCCTCGCTCACAGCCCACCCTGGCACACACTGGAAGCTTCTAGCTGCTCGTCCAACTGGAAGGAATAGAAGATGCTCAATGAGTGAACAAAGCTGCGGCTGAGCATCTCTCTCTATCTCTCTTTACCGCAAGCGCAGACCTGTAGCCCTGACAGGGCTTTGATAAGAAGAGTCCGCCCACACTTGGGGATATTTCTTTGTTGCTCTTCTTCAATGCATCATTTTTCATGCTACCGGAACCTCAGATTTGACGCTTGTTTTTCGCTTCCTTTCAATTCCCTTTTGCTCTTAATATTTTCCTTTCCAGTTCGGATAGAGATTTTATAAATGGCGAACTTTGTGGGAGGTAAAAACTCGTTGTCTATTAAAACTTTCAATTAATCTAGGTTTTCGAATGCAGTCTGCTTGATCTTGTCTAACAATTGAAGCTTGCTATGGTAATCATTAATGAGGAGAAGGTTAAATACTTGTTTAAATTTTTGATCACTCTAAGAATATTTTTCTTTTAAAAATCGAAATAAAATCAGGTAAAACCCAAATGTATAATGAAAATAAAAATACTCACATTAAAAATAGCAAGGAACACAATCAATGATAATAATGAGGCAAATGCTATTTATGCTTAAAAACTTGGCGGTGGTGGTGGTGGGGCTGCTGATAAAAAATAACACTGTGCTCGGTACTCCTACCAGGTTCTGACAAATTCTAACCCTAGATTAAAGCACGCAGAATTAATCTTGTATGCCCCAAGGTTCAACGCCATTTCAATATAAACCCTCCCGCCATTTAAGAGTGCACTTCCTTATTTTTATAGAAAGCCTGAATGTTATTAATTTTATGGTTTTAAATGATACTTATAACGAATCTGGTGACTCAAGCTTTCAAGCTGTAGAAAGCTTCTTATCAAGTTGACATGTTGTAAACATTACTAACTTACAGTTTTCAGAGGCAACGATTATTAGTTTTTACCAGCTTCCAGACATCTGAAAGATACAGACTTTGGTACTTCTTGGTCTTGTCTCAATAGGACTCTTTATTCATTTCTTATTATAGTTTCTTTCAGGTCTATTTATAACTCATAAACATACAAAATATAGTATGCATTTTAGCCTAAAAACAAAGTCTACGTAGTCTTCAAGAACATGCGCGAAGCTAGCTATGTTCTCCTTGAAAAAATATTTCACATTTTTATGAGGCCCTTTTTAAACAATCTTTTCAAAAGGCCTACGCCTGGTTTTATTACAAGTGGGCATGGATAACAGAACCAGCCAATGTTGTTCTTTTTTTACTGTTGACTGCCGCGAGCAGTCGCAACAAATTGCTTTTTTTATAGGCTGAAAAATTTTCACGTGAATATCCCTTGTTTGCTGAAGTCGAATTTGCTAGCGGAGTTGATTTATTTTACGATGGAGCTCATAACGCATGTTAAGAACCTCATTAGGTCTGGGAAATAAAACAGATACGAGAGTTCCGTTTTTAAAACAAGAATATGCTGTGATTTAGCTCAAGTAATTTTTGTTCAAAGGCACATCACTTACCCAAATATTATTTCTAGTAAAACGTCAGTCTGCCGACCATTTTTCTAACTTTATGTCTTCACGTTCAGAACCATTCGTCCCTCGTGTTCAAATTAGGAAGTAAAAATTAAAGGGCCAAGGAGAAAAATGGTTTTGCGATACTGTACTTTCTTGGACACGGCGGCCTTAAGTTTGATACTCGCTGTAGTTTAGGCTTTGCATTATTATTATTA